>JANEYF010000932.1:0-120000 GCA_029963845.1 Rhamnusium bicolor
TAATTAACTATCCCAACAAATCCATGTTATTTATTTAGATAAAAATTTGACAAAACATGTAACACAATGAAATTAATAAATGGTCCAAATTTAATTTTTGCAACTTGAGACGTTTCGAATTCATTTGCAAATAACTATGTTATAGCTCCCTTATGAACTGATTTAGAGCACATGTCTACATACAAATCTCAACTTATTTATTCTAGTTCTATCACCCCCTTAAAGGAAGGTATTTAATTATGGGACACTCTGTATATTCTCTTTGTATTCCATATTGCTTACAATTTGCCATACCTAATAAAATTGCTTTTTACATAAAACCAGCACAGACAGACGTACACATCTAACTGGATTAGATGCCATAGATCTGCACATGGTTGCATTACGCCTAAACAGATAAAACCATAGGTAATGGAAATTTGTTCAGTTATATTACAAGAAGATATACATATTACAGTGTGATTTTACAAGAGGAAAAACTTTTATTTTTGATTTTACGGCAAAAAGTTATTCTTTATGAAAATGCCTTCTTCTTTGAAAATACGAATAAGAAATATGAAAGTCCGTGTACAGGAAGCCCTAAAGTTAAATAACGTGAAAAAGACACAAGAGTAAAGTGCCCCGAGTTTTAATATTATAATAAAATGTCAAATAAAAAGTTTCTTAAAATCATCTAGTAAATATAAATTTAAAATTATACAGGATGAAATTCTAATTTTGGTTTTTATTCGGTGTGTATTGGACATGGAAAAACTTTCTTATTTGTGGTGTCTGACAAAAATCATTCTTGATAAAAATTTGTTTACTTGTGGATGTATGACATAAAATCGTTCTTGATAAAAATGAGAAATTTTCTCAATGTCAATCCATACCGAGTAAAAAAAGTAAATAATTTCACCCTGTAAAATTTTGTAGTAAAATTTTAAATATGTATTTCTGGGTGATTCTAAGAAACTTTTCTATTTGGTGTTTCACTTTAACATTAAAACTAAAGGTACTTTACTCTTGAGTATTTTCCCATTATTCAACTTTTAGGTACACAAACTTTTATATTTATTAAATGCAAATGTATTTTTAAGGAATCAGACATTTTCATAAAGAATAAGTTTTTGTCGTAAAATTAAAAATAAAAAAAGTTTTTTTTTGTAAAATCAATTCGGATTATATAAAATATAAAAATATGGATTTATAAAAACTAAATGTTATGGTTGTTTTTAAGTTGTATTATTTATTTTTGTTTGTTAGTGCAGCACTGTAGAAATTCCGAGACTACTCGGAGATATACCGGGGCAGCCGTCGTTGAATGGAGCTTTAGTTATTCAGACTGTTTGCCTTTCAGTATTCATCATTATTGCAATATAAAACAAACGACCAGAATTTTTCAATTTTCAAATTTACTTTTCAAAACAACTATATAGACAACTAGACTACTCACTGGGCGATTCTGACTACCAAAAAATGAATTTCAAAAATTGGCCAGTCTTAAATAATAGTCAGCTAAATCCAGTTAGTTGGATTTAACTGACTATATTCAAACAGTTGATAGATTACTTAGTAGAGCCCAACTTTTCGCTTAACAGTTCTGACCACACTGTTCCCTTAAAGCCTTATATTTTATAATAGCTTATTCTTTGTTGTAATTAAATGAACTTCTTATTTACTTGGATATATGTCAAATATACTGTCATTTTTCAGTCGTCATTTATGAATTGATTTATTAATATATTTGTAATCTTTACAAACGTTTAGTACATGGTACTTGTCCTTATTATACAAAATTTATTATCTTACTGATTCTTATCAGTGTATTTGTATATAAAGCAAAAATATTCGCTTTGCAAGTGTTTCTCAAGATTAGACGAATTAATCACAATCATGCCTGACATAAAGAAAATATTAAAAGAAGCTGCTATTCAAATAGGCTCAGGGGGGTTCAGCAGGTAAAACTTGGCCTGTTTAAATTATTGATTACAATATTTACTTACATTTTTCTACGCAGGCTTTGTAGAAGTTTGCATAATGCATCCTTTGGATTTAGTAAAAACTCGACTGCAATTACAGACTGGAGCAAATAAAAACGATCCAAATTATTACCATGGCGTAATGGACTGCTTTAGAAAAATGTATCAAGCTGAGGGAGTGACTTCTTTTGGAAAGGCATTATACCACCTATTTTAGCCGAAACCCCCAAACGAGCTGTTAAAGTAATTACGTGGTAGGTTTGTTTTTTAGTTTAATAGAGTATGATTTTTTTAGTTTTTTACTTTTGAGCAATATAAACAGCTCTTTATGTTTGGATCTCCCTACACCTACACCATTGGTGAGTTTAATTTTCAATTTATTTGTTTATTTATTTGTAATAATAATAATAATAATAATAATAATAATAATGTGTTCCAACAATTTTTATAAATTACAATTAGTAAAAGGGAGGCGACGTTCAACTAGGTTGCTCTTCCACGTAACCCCCCGGTATAACAAAATAGCATACAAATATAGTTTCTTAACATTTTACATATATACAGTAAATAGTACGAATCTGATAACTAAATAATAATAATAATACTAATAAAAAAATATATGTGCATAGAGAATATAATAAAAATATTAGAATAATACAAATATTAACTACGGTTTTCTAAAAGTAACGATTTGACATGTTTTTGAAAGATGTAATGCCAGGAAGAGATTTTATTTGACTAGATAATTTATTGTAAATTTTTATGGCATTGTAAGTAAAAGATCTTTCATATTGAGCTGATCTATGCTTGGGAACCGTATACAGATCACATGAGCGTGTCAGTGCTGGATTACCCTATACGCTAATTACGCACGGGCGTAAGGCGGCAGATTTTTAGGGGCGGCAGGCAAAATCAGAATAATAAAAAATTCGCTCGACTGCACAACTTGCACTTATGTAACTTTGTAACTTGTAACATAATAATGAATAGACATAATTTACTATGCCGCTATCGGTTGTCGGGTGCCGTCCATCAAGGCGCCTAAATAATATAATAATGTATAATAAATGATAACGTCAGCATCTTTGAGTGGCGGTACAATTTGTACAGCCATTCAAAGACGCCGACGTTTTTTTATGTAAAATAATAACTAACATAATATCAATATTATTGGCGATTTTGGCAATAGAAAGTGACCTGACAACAAATATTGACTTTGAGTCTACCATTAATGACTTTGCCGCAAGAAAATCATGGCGAAAACTGTTTTAATACAGGTAATAATTACCCTTATTATTTTTACAATTACCTAATTATTCCTTATTTATTTGCTTTTATCATATTTAGAAATTATTATTTAGGTATTAAGTAAATCACAACTTACACTTTTTTATTTAATGTGAAATTAGCTACTTTCCTATTGTTATTAGAGGCGGAAATTTTAGGTTTGCGTAAAGCGGCAAATACTTTAATCCGTCACTGGAGTGTGTGTTACAATTATGATGAGTGTCTGTACCCCTCACTAATTTTTTTACTAAATATAGTGGTTCGCCATTTTTATTTAAATTGTACAGAAGACAGGCCAAATGCAGCTGATATCTTTCATTTAAATTCAACCAGTTAGTTTCACGAAATTTGTGAGATATATGATCAAATTTACGAATATTAAGACTAAATCTAAGGCATGAATTTTGAACCTTTTGTAGATTTTTCTGATCTTTTCTTAACAAAGCTGGCAAAAAAACAGATTACAATATGAAAACGAAGACAAGACCAAAGTATCACAGAGTTTAAGTTTTAAATCTGTTGTTAAAGATATCTTTATGCATATATAACAGTTTTAATTTGCCATATGATTTTTGAATGAGATTACTGGCATAGAACTAAACATGTACTCATGTTTTCATCATTGGCCTTATAAATATCATCAGTTACGTTCAATAACGCAGTTGTAGTATTTACTGTGATTGGCGCGAAAACCCGATTGAATCATTGGTAAAATTTTCTCTAGATAAAAAAACATTTAATTGATTTGCAACTATCTTTTCTAAAATTTTGGAAATAACGAGATATTTTGACACTTTGAATTTATGTCGGCAGTATCATTATAGCCTATGAACAGTAAAATCATTAATGCTCGGGTTAAAATAGGTATTTGGATTTAAATTGGTTGACATCTATGAACTTGTTTATTAAAAAGAATTCTCCAGTATTCCAAGTGTCAAAAAGCTCTTAAAATACGCCCGTATTTAAAATCAATTCTTTTTTCTCTTTGGTAAATTGCGCTTTATTCGATCAAATTGAAATTAGTCTCTTTTGAAAAAGCATATCATTTACTTATTTTGAAAAACTATCGATTCCTGAGTACTGACTTTCTAGTTATAGAATGGAATGCTGTAAATACTACGCCCTTAGAGCTGCCGGCTTCTCTGCTGTGATCTCAGATATTATGTTATTGAATTAAAAACAAACATTTTTAAGATGAACTGACCATTATTTGGTATAGTGTTAGTTAGCAGAGTTTAGTTTATAATAGAGTCAGCTTACGTTCACAAGTGTGCTGATAGGATTGTTATTTTTATTAATTAATATAAGTACGTTTTTATTTATATTGAAAGGGTGTTGGAGTTTTACTGGGTAGTGGGGAAAAAGTAGGGTGCTACTTTTACCCTAACAAAGCCAGAAGTGGGGATATACCCCAAGTATTTACACCCTTTTTGGATGCCTATTGAGGTGAAAAGAAAAAAAAATAGTTGTCAGTAAAATTTAGTGTAGTGGCTGTGGTTGTGTTGGTGGAAAGTGTCTGCCATAGGCCGATCACCTGCCTTAACTCCTGCTACAAGATATTTACACGTATCTTGTATGCTAGGACGCTGAGGTCTGTTGATCCGGTCTTCCAGCAGATACACGAACAGCGTGGTGCCAAGAAGGGCATGGCAGGTTGCAAGGACAGCCTGCTGATAGACCGCTGTATTACACAGGATTCTGTGCAATACAAGCGGAATCTATCGATGGCCTGGATTGATTACCGCAAGGCATTTGATACAACATCGCATGAGCTGTTGTTGTACTTGCTCGAATGTCTTGCGGTACCAGCACCACTAGTGAGATGCATAGAACAGCTGCTACCGCTCTGGAAGACCCGCTTCACCATAACATCAGGTGCACAGCGGGTCACGACAGGGCAGGTGGCATTTAGGACAGGAGTTTTCCAGGGTGACTCCCTGAGTCCTCTCCTCTTCTGCATCTCACTGCTGCCGTTGTCTGTTGGGCTCCGCCAAACCCGCGGATATCAATGTGGGCCACCCGGCGACCGGAGGCATAAGGTCACCCATCTATTTTATATGGATGACCTTAAACTTTATGCCTCCGGAGAGCGTGAACTACAAAACGCTCTTAGGGTGGTCGAAGAATATACGCGGGCAATTGGTATGGAGTTCGGGTTGGACAAATGTGCAGTCGTCCACCTCAAGAGAGGACGATGCGGGGAATTCCCTGAAGATGCGCAGCTCGCAGACGGAAGTATCCTAAGACATCTGGATGCCGGAGAGACCTATACATACCTGGGTGTGCAACAAAGGCACATCCAAGATGTAGCACAAATAAAGGATTCTCTCCGCGGCAAGTACAGACACCGCCTCCGAAAGATTTGGTCTTCCGAACTTTCGGGGAAGAACAAGGTGTCTGCTTGCCGTTCCGATTCTGCTCTACTCCTTCGGAGTAGTAAAGTGGAGGGTAGATGAGCTGCGCCAATTAGACAGAGATACCCGTAAGATGATGAATATTCACAGAAGTATTCATCCTAGATCGTCCGTTCCTCGTGTGTACCTCCCACGTCAACGGGGGGGCCGAGGACTCTTGAGCCTGGAGTGTACGCATGGCAGAGTAGTACTGAGTATGGCATGTAACATACTCAGGAGCTCAGATCCCCTCTTGCGGTTCGTAAAACATCACGAAACTGTAGGAGTGGGAGCAGGATTGTTCAAGGCAGCAAAAAGAGCCGCAGATGAACTCGGTCTCGCATTTGACATCAGGCGAGGAGGCCGGCGAGGTGCTGATGTTGAGTCAGTCACCGAACTTCAGCCAAATCGTCTGAAAGCCCGAATTAGAGCTGCCGAACAGGAAAATCTGTTTCGGCAGCATGTCGATAAACCCCAGCATGGTGTCTTCTATAAGAACATAGAAACACTGGGTTTATCGACCAGGCTGACCTTCGCCTTTCTAAGGTCAGCAGGGCTTAAGTCGGAGACCGAGGGATTCATTATGGCCTGCCAAGATGGTGTTATCAATACCTTGGTCTACCGTAGCCGCGTGTGGCGTGTAGAGGTTCCTGATATCAACTGCAGGACCTGCCATCAGACCACTTACTATCTGGATGCCCCGTATACGCGATTTCTGGCTTACATCCACCGACATAACGCGGCTTTACGAGTGCTATACTACTATCTAAGGCACTCGTACGGGGTAGACCAGACACCAGTGCTGCCTTACGTCCCCGGAGATATTGAGTCCGTTGTCGCGAACGAGAAATGCCGGATTTACTGGAACTACTCGTTCCCGACTGTCAGGCTAATCCAAGCCAACAAGCCTGACATAGTCCTACTCGACGATCAACTCAAGGTGATGTATGTCATCGAGTTCTCGGCACCTGCGGAGAAAAACATCACCTTGAAGGAGGAGGAGAAACGGCCAAATATCGCGATATCCGGTACGAGCTCCAAGTGCTGTACCCAGGCTACTCGGTCAAAATGGTCGTCCTAATAATCGGTGTACTCGGAGGGATAAAGCCTACGCTGCTCTCGGAACTGAAGATCATACCGGCCTGCCAAAAATCAGCCGAGTGGCTGGCAGGCCAAATGCAGAAGGCGGTCATTCTTGGTTCTCTCCGTCTGCTTAGGGCACATGATTCTGGTATCTACAGTCACTAACCCTGCGGGATGTGGGAAGTGGCTGTAGTTGATGCGCCTGCGCGACTCCCGTGAAGCGTCGGAGGCCACGGGAGGACTGACCGGCATCGGATATTCCGAAAAAAAAAGTAATGGTAATAATAATAATAACAATAATGGGAATCCGAAAAAAAATAAAATAAAATAAAAACGGGGGTGCTAAGCACCGGCAACATCCACGCTGGTGCACCCTGGACAGGCAGAGGCAACTTTGCCTGACAAATGCCGGCCGGTGGTACCAGGGCTAACCACCCTGGTACTCCTACTGTTCGGAGTTACTTATAACCTAAGAAGGGCCCTCACATTCGACCTCAGTCGGATGGTGGTCAAGACAGATGGGAGGGGCCTTACCGGATGATCTCAACGTTGACAACCAATGCACTGAACACGGACGCTTTAAGTGGACGAGGAAACTTCGGGATGACTTGCTGACCTGCCGCGAGAGTAGCGAACCTGAACAAAGGGGATACATGGCGCGAATGCATGCACTTTGGTGCGAAATGCATCCAGAGTATCGCGCCTTCTCTCAACATCATCTGAGAGATCAAGTATCCTTTCTGCTCAGAACAGATTACGTAAGGGCACCCGTCAGCTGGAAGGACTGCCAGCCGCAGTCCCACCGCGGCAATTACCAGCTGATGAGGAACATCCTTTAGAGTTCACCGGTGTTGACTTAAGTACGAGGGTTAGCCTTAACACCAGGGCTAACCTAAAGCCACAAGACCTGGCTAGAATGGACGCGGTCATCGATGAGGAAATTCCGAAAGATGCAGACATTTGGCAAATCAACTGTGCCGTCAGTCAATCACGGGGTCGAGAAAGCCAAGTGGCGTGTACAAAAAATCGTGGGCAAGTTACAGTCGGTCAGACAACACGCTTCTCCGATCCAGAGTGTGGTGAAATATAACACGACTGGTAGAGTTTTTACTCCCAGAATCCGGCAGTGATTAGAGTTTTTACTCCCAGAATCTGGCAGTGATGCTTACCATCAAACAGCACTGTCTAGATAGGATCCGAACGCACATGGCTATAAAGAAGACGTTGTAGAGGCGGGTGAGGAGTATGGAACAAAACATGTTGTTCAGTACGAATCCTTTCTACCTCTTTCAAGAGCCACAGCGGGTTGTCGATAATCCGCCGACTGTAGAAGATGTCAAAACCTTCTGGATGTGGATCTACAAAACGACGCGTCCATTTAATAGCGACACTCCAGCAATTGTACACTTCGAGGCTTTGTGCCACAGACATCTTGAAGAAGCAGAAGCAGTGTGCCCGGCAATCGGTACAGAAGAAGTCTAACAAGCACTTGTGTTAATACCAAGAACTTTGCTGCCACGGAGCCAGATGACATTAACAACTTGTGGTAGAAGAAATATCCTTCCACTCACCGCCGTCTAGCGCGAGTTTTCCACTCATGATTGAACGAGAGGCAACAGATTCCGGACTGGTTCGTCGAAGGACGTACTGTGCTTATCCCCAAAAAGGGGGATCTTTCCGACCCGGAAAATTATAGACCGATCACTTGTGTCAACTCCTGCTACACTGAGGTCTGTTGATCCTGTCGTCCAATAGATACACGAACAGCGTGGTGCCAAGAAGGGAACGGCAAGTTGCAAGGACAGCCTGCTGATAGATCGCTGTATTATACAGGATTCTGAACAATATAAGCGGAATCTATCGATGGCCCACATTGATTACCGCAAGGCATTTGTTACAACATCGCATGAGCTACTGTTGCACTTGTTGCATCTCACTGCTACCGTTGTCTGTTGGGCTCCGTCAAATCCGCGGATATCAATGTGGACCATCTAGCGACCGGAGGCATAAGGTCACCTATCTATTTTATATGGACGACTTTAAACTTTATGCTTCCAGTGGTGGAAGGATACACGCGGGCAATTGATATGGAGTTCGGGTTGGACAAATGTGCAGTCGTCCACCTCAAGAGAGGACGATCCGGCGAATTCCCTGAAGATGCGTAGCTCGCAGACGGAAGCCTCCTAAGACACCTGGATACTGGAGAGACCTATACATATCTGGGTGTGTAACAAAGGTACATCCAGGATGTAACACAAATAAAGGATTCTCTCAGTGGCAAGTACAGACACCTCCTCCGAAAGATTTGGTCTTCTGACCTTTCGGGGAAGAACAAGGTGTCTGCAACTAATATGCTTGCCGTTCCGGTTCTGCTCTACTCCTTCGAAGTAGTAAAGTGGACGGTAGATGAGCCTCGCCAATTAGACAGAGATACCCGCAAGATAATGAATATTCACAGAAGTATTCATCCTAGATCGTCCGCTCCTAACTGGACTGCAAGCAACCACTCTCTTTCAATAATGTCTATTTGCAAACCTTCATTTCTTATAAGGTTCCTACTCAAGACGTAGACGTGGCTCATCCGAGTTCCGGGATATAACCATGAACGACCCACGCGAAGATTAGATGCTTTTTACTGTGCACTACAGTTTGTTACAACTTTAAACTTTATGTCTAATAAATATCTTTGGAAATGACGTAATGATAGTACAACAAGTGGTATGCAGTTCTTTAATCTTCAACACTGCATTTTCTTGCTTATCACCCCAGATTCATGGAGTACTCTTTTTGGTTAAGAGTATTTAATCATACTTAGCGCAACAGTTTTACTTCAACATTATTGACATTAAAGGGTGGTAGACTTTTTAACATAAGTTTATTTTTAATATTAATTACATATTCATCATACAAATAAATTAAACCATACCTAACACAATTATCTTCCAGGACTATCACCGTAATATCAGCAGAACATTCTTCAATTGTAATTTTTAAATGTGTTATAAAAATTACTAAACCACATACCCATAAAACATTTTAGTTATATTTCCTTTTCTTGTTCTTGTATAATTAAATACGCCTTTTGAGTTTTCATAATTTTATAATAATTGCGCAAACGCTTACTATTCAATGAACAATAAACATTATATTTTTTGACAATTAACTACAGCGGCTTTATGAAAAATGTTTTTGGCATCGTCAGCAATAATTATGATTTCATTTACGGCACGTTTATATTTTCTTAATATTACATTGAGCTTAAGAATTGACCTAATCTCTTATAAAGTATACATTCTACGCGTTGCCTTATACAGTCCCGAACTCAATGATTTCCGCCAAAATTAAAACATGACATTTTTCGAGATACGTTACAAGTAATATTAGTTCTTGTACCATCTTTATGATGTTATTATTATTTAATTAATACACATGATGACTGGATTTATTTTATTCAACTTATTTCATACAACAATCAGTGTTCGTTACATTTATTTCTTATGCAACCCAGTATACCTAACTGTCATACTCATTGCATATGACACATCTCCCTCTTTAAAATGCAGTATGTACTTATTCTTCATACCTTATTGGTTAAAACTTCCACATAAATTACATATTTTCCGTATGCGAAGCACTGTTCTTTCATATGTTTTTTTGCACATTTAAAACATTCATACATGTTATCTTGTACTTTGTGCTTTCCTTGTCTTAAAACATCTACAGCCTTGTCTTTTTCACTGTGTAATCCTTGAATCTGGCTCCTAGTTCCCTCTGCTGCTCTACAACTCTTGATCGTCAAATTTTTTTAGATCTAAATTATTTATTCTTAACCTTTCTTGCAATTGTGCATCCGGTATTCCTAATATAATTCAATCTCTTATTAAAGAGTTTTCTTGGTTCTCAAAATTAGATGGTTTTACTAATATTTTTATTTTTTTACAACATTGTCAAAGTCTTCTTTAGGTAACTGTGTCCTAATGAAAATTTTTTTTTTTCCCTTTTTTTTTTTTCCCTTTTTTTTCCCCCCCCCCTTTTTTTTTTTTTTTTTTTTTTTTTTTTCCCCCCCCCCCTCTTCTCTTTTTATTCAACTTTTTCTTAACTAATTTTAGCTTATTAAGTAACACAACAATCAATGTTCCTTACATTTATTTCTTATAACACCTAATTTATGCAAGCCATTAAACCTAACTGTTATAATTATTACATATAACATTTCTGCTCTCTAAATTCTTAAAATGTGGTTTATTTTGCATAATAGTGCTTGGTTTAACTCCCATCATTGGCGCAACCAGTATGCTTGAATTTAATGCTAAAATACTACTCACATAATTAGTTAAGTTTCCAACTGTTTAGAAGTTCGCAGCTTTCGCGGCTAGTGAGATCTTTTCATCTTTGATCTCCTCTATTATGCTGTGTACGATATATTCTTTAGAAATCTCGTGGTTTAACTTGTTAGGTGTGACAGCCTTTTTATAAGAGTAATTACCCAAGTTTTGACCCAAGGTGGGGTTGTAACAAGTTGCTTGAATAAGTATTTTTCCGAACCGTATTGGTGTTGGAAAGTTTTGAATAAGTAAGTTTTTCATTTGTTGCCAATCTAAACACGGATTGGCCAAGGAATCATACCAATTACGAGCAACCTATTAGTGGCCAATTTTAATAATATTTCTTGTGTCCATCTATGAAATATTTTCAATTCATCAATTTTACGTATCCAATTGAATGCACTTTGGATATCATCAACATCCGAGTCAAAGGTATAACAGTCTCATTAAGATTAACATTGGAACGTGTACTTAGAGTTTGTTGCAGTTCAGTTCCTTTTCTAAGGTATTAATATTCTTGCGTGCAGAATCGTCCCATGGACGTGGGGATGGCATCATGCTAGGCGACGAGCTACTGGAACGCCTAGATTGTGATGTGTACGAACGGGAGCAGCGTTTTCTTTTCTCAGATCGGCCCATCGTTGAATGATCACAAAAACTACACGTTTCCCAACTTAAACACTCGCTAACTCAAACTATAACAATCAATGGTCCATTTATCTTAAATATGTTGGCTTTTAATTCAGTAACATAATATCTAAAATCACAGCAGAGAAGAAGACAGGTACCATCAACTGCATCTGTCGACACGTGTTTCTGACTCACTAATCGTTATCAAGACGGCTATAAGTTGTAAGGATGGGCACAACTTAGGCAAAACAATACAAAGGACACCACTAACAGGAAGCCAGTCGCTCATTTGTGGCTGTAATTGAAAGACTCCTCCGCTTACAGGGCGACAGACAATATTGTCACGGATGCAACTATAGCTACCTGCGTGGAATTCCCTACCCAAGGAATGTAAAGTAACAGAGGATGAAAGGTTATTGCGGGATGAAATATAACAAGTAGAAAGGACCAAGGGTCTTGATAACTATAACTATAGTTACCTCCGTGGCCATATGGACTGTCGCCCTGTAATCACGGAATCTTTCAATTACAGCCACAAAAAAGACTGGTTTCCTGTCAGTGGTATCCTTTGTGTTGTTTTGCCCAAGTTGTACCCATCCTTACAACCTAAGCCGTCTTGATAACGACTAGTGAGTAAGAGACATGTGTCGACGGATTCCATCTTTTTGCGGGCCTCACCCACGATAATTTCTACTTGTGTAAAGCAAAAACTAACTTTGGATTACAAGTGTTAGTTTTTATATCTTTGAATCTGCCGACGTTTAGATTTCGAGAACTTATGCAATATTGCGTTATAGAAAAATAAAGTCTTAAATTAGTCAAAAAAAAACTTGGAGAAAATTAGATTTCATAGAGTTAGTAATCATTATTAAATTACGCTTCATGTAACAGAAAATAATTAATCAGTAGTTTTAAGATTAACAAAACAAATAATGTTTACTTTTACTAAAATAAGGGTAATTAAAATGTATAAACAATAATAATATAAAGGTTACAATAACGTCGTAGTTGGGACTTGTAATATTTTAATATAAGGGGTGAATTTTCATATAACAACTCCCTCTTTTAAAAAAGTTGGTGCTGTATTTTGCAGCAACTTTTAGACATAATTATTTTCAAAGTTATTAGAATTTAGTTCAATTTCTTCTTCTTCTATGTCTTCGTGAATGCCTAAACTGGGCCGTCTTCTTGGAAAATATTTAACAATTTGTTTTAAAGCTTTATTTGCTCGAGGTGGTTGCGGTGGTTGATTATTTGAAGCTTGAATTCCAATTTTGAAATTACATCGTCTTTTAAATTTACAAAATATATATAATAATACAAGGACAATAATTATAATAATAAAAAAAAAATAAGTAACCCAAGAAATATGTTTTCTCACAAAAGGTTCATTTATAATGTCATCTAAATCATGAGAATACTGATCAAGTTTGTGTTTTGCTATATCCAAATCTTTTGTGTAAAAATTATTTAATTTTAAAGGCTTTAATTGTAATTCTTTTACTTTATCTGTTAAATGTTTACAACAATCATAAGGTACAGATACTGTATGAAAATTTGATTTTAATTCTGACATTTGTTTTGATTTTGGTTGTACTTTTGTATTTCCTATATATGCACTACAAGTTATAGTAAGTTACATAATTGAAGTTTCATAAATTATTTTTGTAATTAGATCTTGATTTTTACATTTAATTGTCACAGTTAAAGGTTCTGATACTAAAATCAACCAAGTATTTTCTTCTAATTCTTGTATATTGTAATTTTTAGCTAGTACTAAGTTTTATTAAATATGATTTGACCGAAACAACTACTCAGTGGGCAAATACCCCGACCTGCATTAGATTATACCTTCAAATCATGATAGATCGGTCTCATTTTTTTTCCTTTGATTCTCACAGAGACATCTATGATGTCGGTCGCATAGTAGCATTTGGACCATATGAGAATTTTCACATACCTCTCATCACTACACAATTTACCTTAGTGAGTATATGAACTAGCAGGTTGGCCACTATCATTTGTCTGTTCCATAACCTATGGCATACTGAGAAGAACTAATAAGTTCGAAACCGGTCTATGTCTGGTTAGAAATTAACAAATGATATTGGCTACCGATCTATCATGATTTGAAGCTATAATCCAATGCAGGTCGGGGTATTTGCCCTCTGTCGGTCGGATAGTAGCATTTGGACCATATGAGAAGTTTCACATACCTCTCACCACTACTCAGTACTAAGTTTGACTGACATGTTTTTGGTAAAATTATTGGAATTTTTAATATTTGAGCTTCACAAATTTAGTCACTCTCAATTGGATATGGTAATACATTTGAACAAAGTTTTGAACGATGATCAAAGTTTTATAGTTATTTAAATTCGTCATTGGTATAAACATCAAAGAATCATCATCTTTTGCTATGTATTTTTGTGAAATATTTAAAATATGAAGTCCGGTTTTGTTGTCTAAAATTGGAATATATAATTTATAAATATGGTAGAGTACTGGCTCTACTAGTGGAATTTTTAATATAAAAATAATTTATGCTTCTGTTTAAAAAGCTTGTAATTCAATTATTTCAAGATATTGTGCAATTTTTGCACTCGATGCTGTTAAAGGCAAATAATTTTTTTTGTAAACTTTGGGAAATTTGCTGCAATGCTAAAACTATTAGGGGGTTATGATTGAACTATGAATTATTTTTAATCTGGCAAAGATTATGGCATTTAATATTATCATTTAACTCGTTTTCCAAGTACATATAACTTTCCATTAAATTTTCACAAATTTCTAGTCCTATTATGTCGCATTCCTCTCTTCTTTTTTTTTTTTTCCCCCCCCCCCTCTTTTTTTGTGTTTTGGGCCCCCCCCCCCCCCCCCCCCTTTTCTTTCTCCCCCCCTTCCTTTTTTTCCCCCCCCCCCCCCCTTTTCCCCTTTCTTTTTTTTTCCCCCCCCCCCCCCCCCTCCCCCCCCCCTCCCCCCCCCCCCCCCTTTTTTTTTCCTTTTTTTTCCCCTCCCCTTTCCCTCCCTTTTTTTTTTTTTTTTTTTTTTTTTTTTTTTTTTTTTTTTTTCCCTTTCCTTCCCCCCCCCCCCCCCCCCCCTCCCCCCCCCCCTCCCCTTCCTTTTTTCCCCCCTTTTTTCTCCCTCCTTTTTCCTCTCCCCCTCCTCCCCCCCCCCCTCCCCCCCCTCTTTTTTTTTTTTTTTTCTTCCTTTTTCTCCCCCCTCCTCCCCCCCTCTCCCCCCTCCCCCCCTCCCCCTCTCCTCTCCCCCTTTTTTTGTGGGGGGGGGGGGGGGGGCCCGGCGGGGGCCTTTTTTTCTTTTTTTTTTTTTTTTTTTGGTTTGTTTTTTTTTTTTTTTTTTGTGGTTTGTGATCTTTAATTTTGAATTTAATAATCCTATAGAGTTTGAAATATTTAAAATTGATTTTTGTATTATTTGTATGTCATCATTAAAAGTCTGCTCGTCTATTCGTAATTTTTGAATAGTGTCTTTGAAGTTTTTGAAAACAGTGGTTGTTACTGAAAATTGATTTTTCATTAAATTTTCCATTTGATGTTCATCGTTTAATAATTTGTTGATACACTTTGTATAAAATTCGCATCTGAAGCGTCTAAATTTCCGGTTATTACTTTCCAAATGGTTCCAATATCATTTAATATTTCAAATTTGATAATTGTTATAATAAACTTATATGCGTTTGTACTTGAGAATAAAATAATTGTGTGCGTACATTCGTTTTAACGTCAACATTGTCAATTAAACTTTTTAAAATATTGTCATTGTGATCAAGGGTTTTTCTTATAGTAAACATATCTCTATAAACTAACAAGGTCCATTTGTCATTTGATACTTTTAAATATTCCTCTTAGTGATAATAAATCCCAATGGTATTGTTTATATTTTTAAGCAAGAATTGACTTAGTACTGCGCAATTTCGAATTGGAGTAATTACGTTGGTTAAAATAAGTCTGAAAATAAATCAATTTTTTAAGTTTGTTTACAATTAATTTTTTTATAATTTATAATTTATTTAATGTTCAAAGTTCATTCTATCAAAGTTTCTCTTAGTATTACGGTTTGTTTTTGGATTGTAAAACATAGCAGAATTTTTAAACAGTTCTTTTATTTCATAAGGGCCATTAAATTTGTTTTGAAGTTTGTCTTTAATTTGACTTTCACGTAGACTTTGTCACCTACTTTATAGTCTGGGGTACTTTCTGAAATATGTTTATCAAAATGTATTTTTGATTTTTCTTTTTGTAAATCGGTTCTTGTGCGAGCTAATTTATAGTAATAAGTTATTCTATTATTTAAGTCTTTTATATATTTCGTAATTAGTTCTTGTTGATTATACAAAATTTCAGGAGGTCTACCAGAGGTGTCCAAATATTAATTCATACAGGGTAAATCCGTGGGTTTTATTGATTTAATTGTTATAACATATTATCGCATATGGTAAAATTGTTAAAGGGTGTTCATTTGGGTTTTCCATTTTATGCGCTCATATCATTTTAATTAAAGTAGCATGAAAGCGTTCTAATAAGCCATTTGATTGTAGATGATTTACACTGGAATAAGTAATTTTTATATTGTATAATTTACATAGATCTTTAAATAAACAATTTTCGAATTCTCTACCAGAATCACAATGTATTCTGAAAGAAGTTCCATAATGCTGAAAGTAAACTAAAAATATATTAACAATTAATTTTGCCATTTTATTTTCTAAAGGATACGCTTGTGTGAACTTTGTTAATTCATCTCTAATTGTTAAAATGTAATTTTTCGTTGGTATCTCAAGAACATCAAGATTAATTCTTTCAAAAGGAGTTTTTGGAGTTTCAGTTATGACTAAAGGGTTGTCAAAGTTTTTTACGTCAAATTTTTATTTTTGGGTCACATTTTTTATAAAATTTTCTATATTGTTAGTTATACAGGGCCAATTATATTTTTCTTTTATTCGACTTATTGTTTCATTAATTCCGCAGGCAAATGGCCTTTGCCTGTGTGATATTGATCTAAAATTATTGGTCTTTGATCGTCATCTGGAATTTCTACTATGTTCTGACAAATAACTAGTTTTAATTCTTTTTCCGCTAAAATGAATGAAAGAATTTCTAGTATGGGTAAATTCAAATTGTTTTCAACGGGATATGTTTTTGATTCATTTACCTGATTCTGTTTTTTGTAAAATGTTACAAATAAGTGTAATATTTTATCTTCATTGTTTGATGGTAAAGGAATTATGTGATATTTTCTACCTTTTACTTTTTCACTAGAACAAATGTTAATTTTGTTATTCTCAAAGTCTGGATTTTTGTTCAAAAATTTATTAAATTATTTCATAATGAAAATTTTTTAAATTATTCTGTTGGAAAAATGTTATAATATTTTTATGATCTTTGTCTAATAGTTGGGTATTTGAAAATGTTATTTTAGAATAATTAATTAGAGATTTTGTTTCATATAAATGTTGAAAAGTGTCAAACTCTTATGTAAGTTGTTCTGGTGTTATTTCTTGTTCTTCTTCAGATTTTTCGTTTTCATTTTCTTGTTGAATATCATTTCTATTTTCAGTTTCTTCATCTTGCTCTTGATTTTCGTCTTCTTGAAAAAATTCTTCAGTTCCTTTGCTTTGATCAGTTGCTAAATGATTTATCTTAATTCTTCAGAGTGCATCTGCATTCTTGTTTATTCTTTCTGGTTTGTAAATAATCTCGTAGTCATACTCTTCTAATTTTAATCTCCAGCATGCTAATCTGCCTGGATCCTTTATTGAAAATAACCAAGTAAGAGAGCGATGATCTGTGATTAGTTTAAATTTTCTTCCGAAGAGATATGGCATAAAGTATTTAACTGACCATGCTAAACTCAATAATTTCCTTTCTATGGTTGAATAACGCGATTTTGCTAGGCACAAGGTTCTTGATGCATAAGCTATAGGTAGATCTTTACCTATGGGTCCTTGTGAGAGTATAGCGCCAATAGCGAATGCGCTAGCATCTGTTGTTAATAAGAATGGCTCGTCAAAATTTGGGTAAATTAAAATTGAAGAAGTTATTAGTGCCTCCTTAAGTTCATTGAACGATTTTTCACATTCTTTATCAAAGTTAAATGGAATATTTTTTTGTAATAATGTTGTGTGGTTTTGAAATTTGAGCAAAATTAGAAATAAATCGTCTGTAATAACCAGCTAAACCTAAAAATGATTTAATCTCTTTTTGATTTTTTTCGTTGCGGAAATTTTTTATGAAATCAATTTTTTGTGGATAGGTTTTACGCCATCTCTTGTAATAACATGTCCCAGATGAATTACTTCTTTTCTTAAAAATTCGCATTTATCAAGTTGTAGTTTTAAATGTGCTTGTTTTACTCTCTTAAAAATTTGTATTAGTCGACAAATATGTTCATGAATAGTCGCCGAATAAGCTAATGTCATCCATGTATACCAAACATCGTTCATTTTGAATTCCTGCCAATATATGATCCATTACTCTTTGAAAAGTTGAAGGAGAATTTTTTAATCCAAACGGCATTCTTAAAAATTCGCAATGACCGTTTTCTACCAAAAAAGCAGTTTTTTGTACGTCTTTTGGATCTACTTATATTTGATGAAAACCTGAAGTTAAATCCAAAGTGGAAAAATATTGACAATGTCCTAATTGGTCTAATAAATCTGATATATTCGGTAAAGGATATTTATCATCTACAGTTACTTAATTTAATGTTCTGTAATCAATAACAATACGCCATTTTTGTTTTCCCGATGCATCTAATTTTTCATACTACCCATACTGGGGACGACCATGGTGAAACCGAATGTTGAATAATTCCGTGATTAAGCATGTCTGATATTTGGTTTTTTATTTCTTGTTTATATACATAAGGATATCGATATGATTTTGTATAAATAGATTTTGTGTCGCCTGTGTTTATTGTATGTTTTATTTCATTTGTGAACGTTAAATTGTCGCCTTCTATATAAAATATATTAGGAAATTTTAAACAAACATCTGTCATTAATCCTTTTTCTTCCTCGTTTAAATGTTCAAGCCGTAAATGATTGGTTCAATAGTTGATTTTGAAAAATTTTGTTAACTAAAATCTAAAATTGGTTGTGGATTTGAAATTGTTTCAAATTGTAATTCTGAAAAATCAATTAATTTTATAATTGCGTTTGCATTTAAAACTGTATTGATGAATTACCCATTTTGGTTTATTTTTACTAATGAATTTGGTAAATAAACTCGCTCTTTTTCTTGTGCTATTAGAATTGCTTCTGTATTGACTAGACTACATCTAAATTTGATTACTTTTTCAGTTCTTGGTTCGATTAAAATTTTGTTTGTAAAATTATTTCATTTTTGAATTATTTCATTTTGATTTGAATCGTTTTGCAAAACGAGTTAAGTAAAAATACTTTAGAAAACTTAAAAAAACGTTCGCAATTTGGCGTTTTTTAAATTAAAGTTATGAATTTTTTTATAACATATTACAGACCAAGAGACATAATATGAACAGAAAATTCAGTTTTCTTCTTAATTAAAAAAAAAAAGTGAAAATATTGACTTGGCACCTTTTTGTTAAAAAACTTTTTTTATTTATATTTTTTTTATAATACAAAACATTTAAAAAAATGTATTTCAAAAATAATTTTATTTCTAATCTCCCTGATTTTCTACAGTAGTCGTTGTAGGCCATGTCAATATGTCTTCAAAAAAAAGTTTGTGTTCTTGATCTACAAACTGAATACACTTCTCTAACCTTTCAATTTTTAGATTTAATTGGCACCTTTCCAATAGGATAAGCTTGTTGTGTTGGTAAAGTTGGTAAGAAGTTTCCAAAATTTCCAGTTTGTTTCATATTAAAAGTGTGGCGCTAAGTCTCAATGAATTCTGATGTTTGCACACGTCATTTGTTCAGAATCGAATGTAAATTGACAAAATTACTTATAGTAAATGCACATTTCTCATTTTTAGGTACATATCGTGTTTCTCGGGAAATAACTTTTTCTATATAGAACCTTGGCTACCAGTTTTTGAAATCTAAAATCTCACAAGTCGAAATTTCTTTTACCATAAACTTGTGAATATTTGAGGAATTAGCTATGATCCTGTTAACTGATGAACCGTAAAAATTCTATCTTCTTTCTTCAGTTTTCCCTTTAATCATCGAGAAGTTTCGATCACATGGTAAAAACGAGTGCCCTCTGATAGGAAAATATTGTAAATTTTTTTAAATTTCCCGGTATCAGTCATTGCAAGGAGCATTCTTATCAGTGCATGATTTTTATTCTGCCCCCAACAGTTATCGCTGTAGAGGTGAATTTCAGTAATACCATCTGAGTTTTCATTTATGTAATTAAGCAACAAAGAACAGACTTCATTGGGGGACTTCTTGGCTATACCTTCATGATAAATGTACATTGTGGCAGTATTTTTTTTAATATCGTGTATACAAAATGTATTGACAGTCAGCTCATTGTAATAAAATACATCTCCTACTGGAGTCACGGGAAGTTGAATGTTTTGCATGAAATCGAAACATATACACAAAATATGTGGTTCATTACGTGCTGGGTCCGCTTCAAACTTAAGTTTAGAATAAAACTTGTTATTTCTCCCTTTTATGTACCATAAGCTCTGCCTCAGCAATCTTTTTTGCATCTTTATTAAGATTTGCATCTTTTAATTTAATGTTCAATCTTTCGCAAATAGCGCACACGTCTACTTGGGGTCGTCCAAAAAGACAGTTTAAAATTTTCCATGAAAAAATTGTAGTACGTGGTGTATGAAACCTTTTCTCCAATAGAAAATTTTTCTTTAAAAAGCTGATGCATTTTTTTACATTAAAATTTTTGTCCAAATACTTATATTGGCGCCCTGAATAATGACTCTCCTTAACGGAAACGATTGAATATGTTCCCTCATAGCCACACTGATTTGTTCGGGGAATGCATTGCCACTAACGCTTTGTCCCCTCATATCGCAGCGACTGTCCCAAGCAATAACTTTTTTATTCGTTCTAAGCGTTTTTTTAGTAACCGACAATATCGATAAAAATGCCTTCAAACAAACTTCTACTTTATACCCCGCATTGACTAAAAGGTAATACTTGAATGAATGCAGTCGTTCTTGCCATTCTCCTTTCTTTACGATGTTTGCAACCATACAAACATCAATCAAACCCTGAAAAACCCATCTTGCTCGTCTTTTGACTTTAGCCCATAAAACCTACTAAATATTGCTAACCGTTATTCTTCGCCAATTTTGTTAAAACAGCCTTTTTTACATCTAAAATTTGTATCTGTCACAAGCCTAATGAAATCAACCTAAAACTTACCGACAATCCTCACCAAGGGATTTTTCTGCAATGTCGGTACCTCTGTAGTTTTTATATGCCTTGCCAGCTTTACGTGCTTCTCTGATAATATTCCTCTTATATTTAGACGGATTTGCCCTTTTTCTTTTTGGTTCTTCATTCATTGTTAATAACGAATATATTTAAAGCAACACAATACTGAATAAATTAAACAAAATTGATATGTACTATTAAATTTTAAACAGAAAAGTGCTAAGTCGTGCACTTGACCCTTTTCTGCATAAATCGTAGATTTCAAACTTAGATATCTAACAAGCCAGATACGAGAATTAACTTCTTTCTGCATGAGACGATGTAAGGAAGTAAAGTGGAGGCATTTCGCGAGAAAACCCGATTTTACCCGAAAATGACAACTTGTTTCTGCAAAAAGCGATTAATTTATTTTTAAGTTCGGTACTTGATTAATTTTACTTTGATTTTCCTCATCTCCCATCTTAAGTAATTGGACAGTTTTAAAATTTGTAATTAATTTTCGATTTTTTATATCAACTATACTATCATAATGTTCTAAAAAATCTGACCCTAAAATACCGTCAACTCAATGTCTAAATTGCAAATGTAAACTTTATGTGGGTCACTAGTATTAAAAGGTATGCAAATTAATTGATTTATTAAAATTGATTGATCAGTTATACCTTGAATTACTAGGTATTCTGGACATCTTTGAGAATATCTTTCGACAGTTCTTGGTTTGAATATTGAAAGTCCTGCATCCATGTCTATTAAAATTTTGAAAGTGTTTGTGATGTCTTATGTAATACAAATTATTGGAATTAACAGTTAATAAATTTTTTATATAAATTTCTGTTCATTTAGGCTGTCTAATTTGAGGCTTGTAATTGATTTTCTGTTTGAAAAGTTCTCTGGTGTAACTCCGAAGGTGGGTCGTCTAGATATGGAGTTAACTGAATATTTTGACCTGTTTGTTCTTTAGAAAAATTTTGTTCATTAAAATCTCGTTGGTAATTATTTTCATATTCATTTACATGATGATATCTTTATTGAGAATTTTCTTGCAAATAATTTTGATTATTTTGAGGTCGCTGATTTACATTAGGTTGGTTTTGGAATCGATTTTGGTTTTGATTAAAATTTTGCGGTCTTGAAAATTGATTATGATTTTGTTGAATTGGAAAATTTTGTCTTACTTGAAATTGTTGTTGTGGATAAAAATTTCTTGATTGATTTGAAAATTTTAATTTTGTGTTATTCTATTCATTAAGAATATGTCCTCTCTTTTTATAATATGAACATATCTTTTGTTGTAAATTAAAGTAATTTCTTTGAAATTTTTGTTTTTCGAAATAAGAGAGTTGTAACTCCCTTCGAATTCTCATGGATGCAGTTAATATGTCTGGAGGATTTCCAGCTCTAATTACTTGTCCTAATCGCGGTTTTAGTCCAGTTAAAAGAGTGTTTAATGTCATTTGATCAATTTTAAGGCTGGGAATCGAATACGAATCAGATCGAATTTCGAGTATTCGAATACGAATTATTCAATGGGAAATTATTCAAATATTCGAATAGGTACTCGAATATTCGAATATATTCGAGTATTCGAATATTCGATTATACCTGAGTAAATTTGAATATTAAAATATATTATTAAATTATGTACGAATAGGTATGCAGTTTGCATCCAAGCAAAGTAGGTAGATAGTAGGTATAGGTAGGTACCTATTCTAAAATCCAAATACATATATAAATAGACCACATTAGTGGCACGTTTTACTCCCAGTCAAACTATTCCATCTCTTTCTCGCCTCGACCTTATTCTTACTGTACTAAGGCAGGGGTTAAAATTAAATTTTAAATTTTAGAAAACCTGTAAATATTTAACTATTGACTTTTCATGTATTTGTTTTACCTTCACAATCTGCGTCTTTTTTAAAAACATTCTAATTTTAGAGCACTTTTATTTTCTTCGAAAAGGAAAAATAGTTATGACACAGAAGTATAATAAACTAACTCTATTTTTGTTTTATTTAAGCTTCAATAGTTAAATGTGAACAATAGCGCCTCAATCCTAAAATAAAATACTAACTGAATAATTCTGACCCTTAAAGCACATGTACCGGAGACATACCCTATTGTGCGTATGGAAAGCAAATCAAATTGCCTGCTTAGTGGTTTACGTCACGACTATTATTGTGGTCTATCCAACCAAATACTCAAATAGAGTATTCACTATTCACTAGTATTCAGTGCTATACCTATTAATAATGAATATTCGAGGATCCGGATTATTCGGATACCTACTCAAATAATTCGGATTATTCGAGTATTCGAATATTCGAATAGGTATTCGAATAATTCGAATTATTCGAATAGTTCGAATATTTTTTCGAACGAATATTCGAATACTAAAATCTGGAAAATTCCAGCCTTACAATTAATTGTTGTTGTGCAATTTTTTGTTCTTGATTAAAATTTTGTTGCTGTATGCAAGCATGCATTTTGGCATTATGAGTTTGCAAACGTGATACAAAAGTTAAAGGAGATTCGTTAGGCAATTGATGTATTTGTTGTAAATCTTGTATTAATGAAAATCCCGAGAATCACCGAAATGTATTGTTAATAATAATTGTCTTATTTCTGCCTAAGTTTGTGTATCTCGTAAATTTATTAATTGAGCTGCTTTACCTCGTAGTTTATTTTTGATATATAAAGTTAAAAGAACTACTTGATCATCTATGCACAATCAATAAGCATAGTTACATGCATTGGCAAAAGTATTTAAAAAAATTTAGGAAAAAATGTTTGCGGATACTAGTTAATTTGTGACATAATTTGTTAGCATAGTGTTTGTTTTAGTTAGTATGTTCACCAGGTCATTTATATAAATTATAAATATAATTGATTCTACAACTCTACCCTGAAGGACGCCTATATGTGTTTATTTTATTCCTGTTTTAAATGTTTAAATTTATTTCAATTGCAATTCCCGATGATAAGTTATAGTTCACAAGTTAAAAACGGTGTTAATTAGTGATAAAGGTCGTAAAAATATGGGCGATAGCTCATTGCATTCGGAATGACGTCTAGAAAAATGTATAAAAATTGTTTACCAGCACTAAAAAAATTGCAAAAGTTATTAACAACACTATTTTCACCATTAAATTAAAATTAATAATAATGGAGGTACAGTTCCGGGAGTTAGGACTTTTTTTATCGGAAATTGCGTCCTCTTTAAGAATCTTTTTTTTTTAATTTCTTAATTGTTAATAGTTTTTAAATTATTTGCGAAAAAAATAAATGCCTTTTTTTATCTTAATTTGTTAATAACTTTTGCAATTTTTTATGTGCTAGTAAACAATTTTTATACATTTTTCTAGACGTCATGCGTCATTCCGAATTCAATGAGCTACCGCCCATATTTTTACGACCTTTAATTTTTTTTTTTTTTTTTTTTTATTTTTTTTTTTTTTTTTTTTTTTTTTTTTTTTTTTTTTATATTTTTTTTTTTTTTTTTTTTTTTTTTTTTTTTTTTTTTTTTTTTTTTTTTTTTTTTTTTTTGTTTTTTTTTGGGGTTTTTTTTTTGTAAAAAAAATATTTTTTTTTTTTTTTTTTTTTTTTTTTTTTTTTTTCTTCTCCCTTTTTTTTTTTTTTTTTTTGTTTTTTTTTTTTTTTTTTTTTTTTTTTTTTTTTTTTTTTTTTTTTTTTTTTTCTTTTTCCTTTCCCTTTTTTTTTTTTTTTCTTTTTTTTTTTTTTTTTATATCACTAATTAACACCGTTTTTAACTTGTGAACGAGATTATTAGATATGATGTAAACCAGTCTAATGCACTGCCACGTATTCCATAAAGCTCTAATTTTCTAAATAATTTTTTTTTTAATAAATTGAAAAATGAGTTACAATCGAGCGATCTTTGATATAGCCATGTTGAATGTCACTCAAGTTATAACATGCTTTAATGAAATTCACCACTTTATCACATACAGACAATTTTGAAAAGGAAGGCAACATGCTTATTGCTCTGTGAGGTTCCATGAGTTCAGGACCTCCATTGTTATAAAGGTGTTTAATTTATTGTCAAATTTGGCTGTTCCAGGAGAATTCTAAATTTAAAAGAGTTAATAATCACATAACACAATCGACAATAGCATTTACGCATAATTTAATAATATTTGTGAAAATATCAACGCCACCAATACTTATTTTGTTTCTTAATCCTTTTGACAAATTGTTTAAATCTTGCGGTGTTATTGGTGTTACAAATATACGTTTCTTGTTTACAAGTACCTCCCATTATCGAATAAGAAACTTCAAAGAAAAAAAGAAAGACAAAATATTTAGCTAAATCATTCGTAAAGAAAGTAGAAATTGCATAACATTATTATTGATATTATTAAAAATTAAGTTTATCATTTATTTAGAATGGAGTCGTTTACTAAATTAAAGTTAAGTAGCTAATACTCCTATTTCTGAAATGTTTGAGGACTTTAAGGTATCTTAGATAAGTATTATTTTCAAATTATATTTAAAAAAGCTTACATTCGTTCGATATTTAAACGTATTGTTTTATAAAGGATATACCACGGATGGGGTGCCAAAGAGAAGAAACTTCTTTATTTGTGACTTATTGGAAAAAAGTCATAAGTACTTCACAAAAAAAGTCTGCTTGTTCCGAAACTCCCAAAAACGTACTCAAATCAAGTACAGAGTGGCCACTATAACCAACTAAGTGAAAACGCATTTTTTTGTCCTCTTTCAAACTTCACAAAATATTCTGTAGGTTACAACAGCCAAAAACATACAGGGTGTGCCAATAAAAACTCTCAGGTGAAATATTTCGGAAACTACTAGAGATATTTGAGTTCTATAAAAGTCCATTGCTAGAACGTATAAATGGCTTTAGTTTTGAATACAAATAGTTTTTTAATATGTTAAGGGATAGATGGCGCTGCGCTACAAAGAATTTCTTGGATGACAGAAACTTTGAAATGTTATCTATGTTAAAGAGAATTTAATTTCAATTAGATTTCGTTATATGAAGAAAATTCGAAAATCCAACCGTTTTCAAAAAAATTTGAGTTTAAAATATTTAATTTTTGAAAAACTAAAATCGCCTTAACTTTCTTACATTAAATTTTAGACGATAGTTCATTTGAAACTTTCTTCATAGAAAGATAGTTTGAATAATGTGGCAATAAAACTTTTTTTTACAACTTCAGGTTAAACCGGTCATTACATTTATTACAATTTTAAAGCGCCCGCCCCTGTATTTTGTTAAACAATATTGAATAAGAATATGTTCAATGCATTTTTTCCAGTACAACCATAGTAGTAACTTAGCAATAAAGCAAATAACAATGAAATGAAAAACTTCTTTTTTAATAAAAACAAAAAAATAAACTTACAATTAATAACTTATGGAAGAAGGTGTTCGAAATTATTGCCATTTTCGTTTGTACACATGGAGAATCTATTCAATAGTTCAACCCCACAAACTTTAAGTAGTGTATTCCTGTTGATGGCTCCAACACGCATAAATTTTATTATAAAGGTCAGCCATGTCTATGATAGGTTCTTTATAAACCTAACTTTTTAGATAACCCCACAAATAGAAATCTAATGGGGTAATATCAGGAGATCTAGTTGGACACTTGAGTACCCCATTTGTACCAATCCATCTTCCTGGATTGTTTGGTTTAAATAATTTACCACAATATTGCCATCTTGTGGGCCAGCGCCATCTTGGTGAAACCACATAGTATGTAATTGAACTGGTAAATTATTCAATAGCACAAGTAAATCATTTTGTAAGAAGTGTAAATAACGTTCACCATTTAGATTTCCATGATAAAGATATGGACCAACAATGTATCCATTTCAATGCCACACCAAACATTTACCTCAAATCTTGTCTGGAATCAGATTTGTCTCATTCCTTTAGGATTTTTTTTAGACCAGTATCGACAGTTATGTTTGATTACTACTCCGTTGTTGTGGAATTTAGATTCGTCACTCCACATAATTTGATTTAGCAAATTAGGATTTTCCTCTAAGATAATGGAAAAGTAGACAAAAAATCTAGTCCGCGTTGATTATCTCCCGGTCTTAAGTAGTGCACCAAATGAATTTTATATGGATAAAGTTTATTATTTTTTAGAATCCTTCTATACGAAGTTAGAGAAATATTAGTGTGCTTATTTAACTTACGTAATGACGTGTGGGGATTTTTCTATTGTTTTTGCTATTTTTTAAACTTCCATAATTATCTAAATTAGCACATAAACATTTTTTTGCGATCAGGCCTTCGTCTCTCAGGAAAACATCTTCCATATAAATCCACAGCTGCAGACGAATTTTTACGGCATTCTCCATAAATTAAAACCATGTTTAATTTATCCTGGTTTGTATGAAGTACCATGTTTTATAACAATTTAACAAAATGCAACTAAATACACATCATTTGACAAAACTAAAACAATGTCTAAAGCAATGTCAGTATTGACAGTATTATTTATGCAGATTTCCAACGGCACTTATGATTGTATTTTGTGTATGAAGTCGTTTTATTTCATTAAGGTGAACGTAATCAATATAAAATGTATTTTTTGGCTCACGTTAATATTTCCTCTATTGCTACTATGGTTGCACAGGAAAAAATGTATGCAACATATTTTTATTCAATATTGTTTAATAAAGTACAGAGGCGGGCGCTTTAAAATTGTAATAAATGTAATTACCGTTTTAATCTGAAGTTGTAAAAAAAAGTTTTATTGCCACATTATTCACATTATCTTTCTATGAAGAAAGTTTCACACGAACTATCGTCTAAAATTTAATGTAAGGAAGTTAAGGCGATTTTAGTTTTTCAAAAATTAAATACTTTAAACTCAAATTTCTCGAAAACAGTTGGATTTTCGAATTTTTTTTCATATAACGAAATCTAATTGAAATTAAATTCTCTTTAACATAGATAATATTTCTAAGTTCCTGTTATCCAAGAATTCTTTGTAGCACAGCGCCATCTATCCCTTAAATATTAAAAAACTATTTGTAATCAAAACTAAAGCCATTTATACGTTTTAGCGATGGGCTTTTATAGAACTTAAATATTTCTAGTAGTTTCCGAAATATTTCACCTGGGAGTTTTTATTGGCTCACCCTGTATACAGATTCAAAATGTCTAAAAATTGAATAAGGTATTTAAAAAATAATAATATTTTTTTTTGAGTTTTTTGTGCGTCAAATCTACGGAGAATTTATAAAAATGTGTGGAGAAAAAAGAAAGTTACCTACGTAGAATAACAATATTTGTAATAAAGTTATGTATATTATTGTCACAAAAACTTAAATACAAACTATTCTTTTTTTTTAAACATTAAAATGTTTAAATGTTCAATATACAAAAATTTGAATCGAATAATGTTTTTGGATGTTTTGCAACTACAGAATACTTTGTGAAGTTTAAGGGAGGAAAAAAATGCATTTTTCACTTATTTGGTTATTGTAGTGACCACCCTATATGCAAACTTAAATTTGAGTGCGTTCTTGAAGTTTGGGAACAAGCAGACTGCTTTATAACGTATGACTTTTTTCCATAAAGCCACAAATAAAGAAGCTTCTCCTCTTTGGGACCCCATCCATGGACAATGTATGTTATTCGAGGCAAATGACAGAAAACTGGAGGGGATTTTGGAAATATTCAATTTAGAGTATACGTATAATTTGTTTACAGACAGATGGCGCGATTTGTTTACAGACATAGCAGGTACTGTAATTCCGAATTGAATTGTTTAAAAATATTTAGTTTTCTTGTTAGTCAAATTTTCGAATTTAGGTTCTTTTCAAGGGAAGAGTTCGTAAATTTTAATTTGATAGTGTTTTTGGGATTTTGCGTCAGATATATACTAACTTTGTTATTCTTGTTACGTTTAGGTTTATTAGACCATCATCAGAGAATTACAATTAAAACATTATTTTTATAAGGCAGACATGTTAAATGACACTTTATACTTACACTATTACATTGTATTTGTTTTAAATTTTGTTACATATTTGATGTTATTTATTTGTCTGTTTTAACTCAAAACTTATATAGGCCAATCAAAACAATTTCTGCATAAAAGAATATACACACACAAATTCAGTATAAAAATTCTAAACCAAAACAGGGCAGCACTTGACAAACACGTCATAGAACAACACCATTATTTTAATTTTAACAGCATATACATTTAGAAAAATAACCAAATTATAATCGAAGAAATCATAAATAAAAAGACAGGTCAACACAATAAACTGTCACAAATGCAAGGGTTTAATTTGTGCTTTTGAGTGCCTGTGGTTTTATTTCTCCCTAGCTGGGTTTTTATATTAAGTTGGGCGCCACGTGACTTACTGCCACGAAAAATAATCTTAGTTGTATTGCCTTGGTATTTGATGGTAGGAATGGAATTTTCTCAAGGTCGAATTGTATGATACAGAGAGGTAAGGTAGTCTGTTCTTATCCTCGTTGAATATTTCGGTGTTCCTTTGGCTACTCTAGCAGAGCTGAGCAAGACTTCAGCAACTCCTCTTCAGTCCTGGCTTGAGAGACCTGTTTCTACCTCGGATTTTGTAGTTGAAGGATTTAATCAAGCGGCGTATGCTTTTTATCTATTTAATTAGGGCAAGGAAAAAATTTGTACACGTGGTCCCTGACAATTTGGCTTTTTTCTAGCCTGAAAATGACTTTATGAATACTGAAAATATTTTTTTTAATCAGTTTTGATGCAAAAATAACATTGGGTCTCTGCAAAAATGGCTTTTTGCTTCCCTGTGAGTGTTTTTTGAATTATGAAATTTATTTTTTCAGTCGCTGTGGGCGAAAAAAAATTTGAACAGAGGGTTCCTTACAAAATTGGATTTAACTGACGAGATCAGGTGATTTGTGAAAGTGTAAAATTTTTTGACTAATAAAATTGGTCCTTTAGAAAAACGTAAAATTCACAGTCACGAAACACTTGTAAAAATTTCTGAAAAAAATTGTTAAAATTCAGCAGACCGGACAGCAAGTTGACCTACAACTCGGATACTACTAGCCTGCCTAAAAGGTCGCACAAGACTTCACAACTTTTCTTAATAATGATCGATTTGTAAAACCAAAAAAAAAATTTTTTTATTAACAATTATTTTTTTGCCGGATTCGAAAAAAAATTTGTTTGAGCAGTGTATCATTTTAAGCTTCTTTCAAAATGAAAATAAATTAGAAAAATTATTTTCAAACGACTAAGTCGAAAGTTATTAAAAATTTAAAATGAATTTTTTCTATGTCCTGGTGTAAACAAACTGTTTTGATCAAAATTTATTTTTTGTAAAAATTTTAACTGTCGATTTCTCAAACTCAAAAAAATTTCAATAAATTCTGAAACCTTTATGGCAGCCTAGTAAACAACCGGGAAACTTAGAACTAACCAAATTTTGTCAAAGAAATGAATTTTACGTCGAATTGAGCGTCTATTTCAAAACAAAGTAAATTTTTTGTAAAATGAGGTTCGAGAACTTTTCTCAAAAGCCTAGCCTCGCAAATAATAATTTTAAAAATGGTGAAAAGTCTCGAAGTATGCAAGTCACTTACTTACCTGTCATTGGAGATCTCAAATGAATATGTTCTTTTTCAATAACGTTTGATTTTTAATTTTTTTGTTAGTAGACAGCCTACATCCGTAGGGGCCTGCTATGTGTTTTCTAAGTTTAATAAATAAAAGACAACGTAGAGTTTTACAATAAAACCTGATGACGGAAGACTGCTCAAGTCAAAATCCATGAATGATAAAAGCTGTCGAGGAAGTGTTTCTGGTTTTCTGCGGTAGATGTTGTAGAAATATTTTATGTGGTGGACGCCGTCTTCGTATCTTGAATACAAAAAAATAACCCAGCCTCGCGCGTGGAAAAATTTCTTAGGCCTATCTTAAGACTTCTAGGGGCCGTGGAGATCTAATTACCTATGGAACTGCAAACGAAAGACTGCTTTGAGGGCTTTAGATCAGTTGGTGGTAATTAATAGGGTTCACAACCGGTTTTAGATTTATTAATTATCGTTCCCGAAGGGACATCAAGTCTGTGTTAATGCAAAAGTTACAAATTTATACTTTTAAAATGATTTTACTATTACAACATTCTCGCGTGGCTGCTGGGTGGAGAATTTTTATAATTGTAAACGTTTAAACTGAATATTTTACTTGAAAACTGAATTTTAAAACTTCCACGTGCTTGCGTCGGCTGCTGGGTGGAGAATTGTCGCAACTTGTCTGAAATTTTTATATTTATAAGGGTTGTGTGATCATCTATTGCGATGTTAACATGATGTCATGTTTTGTTTATTTGGCTTTGTAAAAATTCTTTTCTAGGTGTGTGCGACGAGCATCGTTTAAAATTTATATGATACAAATGCTGAAATTTAGCTTTTACTATTTTATGATGGCTTTGGCCTGTGATAATTATTTGCTTCTGTCGACCACTGAAATTAAAATTTTGTAGTTCCTCTCGGGCTGCAATCAAATTGTTCAGACCTATTTGGAATTATTGTTTAGGATCTTCTCTATGAGTTTTTGTTATTTTGGTTTCTTCAAATGCTTGGCGACGCCGGCCGTCGCATTTATACTACGGAGCGGGTTTTTTAATGAAAATTAATTTTACTATTTTGGCTTTTTAAAAATCGGAGAATTGAGATAAAAAATTGCGGTTTAAAGTTTTGAATATGGTTTTTTATTCTTTATCTAATTTGCTGAAAAAAAAAAGTGGTGACGTCTTGTATTTTGAACCTGTGTAGTTTCAGTTTCGGGTATTTTTTAAATGTTTCTTATGGCTGAGGGCCTTTTATGTGATCTGGGTGATTTCTTGGCAATATCATTTTTTTTGAATTTGTTACATGTTTTCTAGAATTTTGGATCTACAACAAAACAACCGCCCAGATGTAGAAAATTTAAGCGAAACCTATTTTAACCTGCTTATGTAATATAAATTCAATTTTTATATTGTCAAATAAACTTCTTAAAATAACTTATCTTTATCATGTACTGACACTAGTTAAGCAAAATTAGCAAAAACACCAATTTTAAAAAATATATATAAATCCATCGTTATCTCTATAACATAAATAAAACTTTAAGAACGTAAAATAGCTTGTAAATAGTTTACTCGCGTTAAAACAGAAACAAATAACATTCAATATGTAAGAAAATTTAAAATAAATACGTAACTAAAAAAATAAATACAAATAAACACAATAGAACACATACATACATATATACAATAAATATATACATGCATACAATAAATATATAAATATTGAAGCATCCCAGCCCTGGGTTGCTTCATCGTGGATATTTTCCTATATTTTTTTACATAAAACTAAATTATTTCCAAGCATTTATCTCATTAAATTCCAAATTAATCATTACATAAAAAGGTTAAATTATTTTCTTATAATTTTGACAGAAAAACGTATTTATTCAATAGCTGTAAAACTATAGAGTCTAAATTATTCATCTAGTAAAAGAACACATAGTATTTATTAAAATATTTTAAAACGTTAACAAAACTGTACAATGTCTCAAGGAGTTTGCCAGCCGAGAATGTGTAAAATAAATAAACACAAACACGCAAAGTTATAGAGATTTTACTAAGAATAGGGTTGTTGGCTGATAACTAGAGCTGTCCGAGATCACCTGGCCGCCAGAGCCGTCATATGACTCATATGTTTACATCATATCATAATACTTGAATAAGTATATTAAATGGAAATAAATTTTAACAATAATGTTACATTTTATAAAAATTTGTATAAAACTCACCCTTTTAAACAGATTTATTAAGTAGTTTGGTTGTCGTCATCACAAAGTGGGGAAGATCTATAGTATAATAGCATCAGGTATGTTTCTACAGCTGTCTCTGTCAGCGATGTTCGCTTTGGTGAAAAAATATGTTTGTATTTTGAAAATGACCGTTCGACATCTACGGATGTAATACAGGCATAAGTAAAACAATCTGTGAACTCACTTAACGAAGTTGTAGATGCACCATCACAAATTTGTCTTAATTTGCTAAAATCAGGATCTTTCTGTAATACACTCTCGAATTTTTCACTAACGCGATTATTTTTTGCGTCATTTATAGCCTGTAGCTGTGTTTTTACGTCGTCCACTATTTGCAGCGATTCCACTAACGACAACGAACTATTTTGCAATTTTTCTATTGCGTCGTGTAGTCCCCTATAATTGTTATTAATACTTTTTTAAATCTGTTTCAAGGGAAACGCCTTGAAAGCTTGTCTGGCTTTCCCTAATAGCTGCAGCCTCGTTAGGGTTGAACTGTAGTATCACAGCTTTTATTTGTTGAAAATATTCAGCATAATAAAAAGCCGTGGAAATGTTGGTTTAAGAGGGTCCAGTACACGTACTATAATACTTAAAATAGAATTTTTTTTACAATCTGTCGTCTCGTCAATACATAACCAGAGCCGTGTATTTTTTAATCCACATTTAATCCTATTTACAATGTCTTCACGAACAGCTGGAATATATCTACATAACGATGTACGACTTGGTAAGTTCACCTGGGGATTGTATTTATTCCAAAACTCCCGAAATGGTTGTTTATCCAGTATGTGTAGCGGAATATTACAGGCTATTAACATTAACAATAAATCAAACATAAACTGAGTTGTCAAAGGCATGCCATTTTTTTATTTTGATGTTGCACGGTATTGATATGACGACGACAATCTGTTTTGTGCCAGCACATTAAGTCTTGATTGCAAACTTTACAAATTATTTTGCATAAATTTATTCACTGTGTCCGCGTACGGTCGTTTTTTACCCTTTGGCGCGTTTGACATTATGTATAATTTATAGGTACAACCTCACGCATTAACCTTTCAAATAAAACTGCAGCGTAAATCACTTCTAAATCGGCACGTGTGACGACAGCGCAAGACCGTGGCTGTACTCCAGGCACATCGGACAGCTCTACTGATAACGATATGGTCATCATGTCACTTTGCACTTCAAGTACTGTGCGTTAGGGTTTCGTCTGAAGAGCGTTATGCTATCTCCTTCCGCTTACAGACTTGAGCAGCGAACTCCCTCGCGGAAATCATTTAAATACGCGAGACGATGTAAAGTCGTTGTCACATCTCTGACAGCCCTAAGCTATACGCTTTGGTTCTTAGGAATCGGAAAAGAAGAGATTGGCCCTCTCTCCGAGCTATAGCTATCCACCGGCACAGAGAACCGCACTTCATTAGCGTGTAATAACTGCCGCCGCTTCCGCCGCCGACATGTCTTGTTTAGCAGAGGACGTTCGGGTACTTCATTCAAGAGAAGTTTCTCTTGCAACCATATGTAAGGTTTTACATATGTCACTTACATTACAAAGCTAAAGTTTCTGCCGCATGTAGCAAGATTTTGTTACAATACAGGTTCAACGAGATAAATGTAACGTTTTTCTTGTAGACAGTTGTCTACGTACAGAAATAAATCTATTAAAACGTTATCTGAGTTTCCTTGATATTTCTATTTTCAGGTACAAGTGCAGATTAAGGTTCTTAATAATTGGTAAAAGTAGGTAATCAAATTAAATCTCAGTAAAGAAACAAAGTAATACCAACTTTATAAATCATCTGAAAAGATTACAATCGCACAACAAATTTGGGGTCCTAGCACTAAAACTAGACGATCACGAAAAAGGCCAATTGATTAAGTATTACCTATCGCTTCACCACAAGGTAAAACTCAACAAAATGGAAATTAATTAAATAATTAAATAATCAGATTAATAAGGTACAAGCATATACGAGGGTGGGATGGGGTGTCACATTGGTGCCGTAGTGACCAGAGTATAAGTGAGGGGGGGGTTGGGCTGTTACAGTACAAAATGTAATTAAATTATGTAAAACTTTCTTACAAAAAATATATTTTAATTGCAGCTCTCTGATAATGGTTTAATAAACCGGAACATCAGAAAATTTAAAAAAATTACGAGTATATATGACCGAAAATTCCAAAAAAACAAAATGAAATATTATTTGGCATCAACAGTCAATAACGGAAAAAGTTCTTTATTGTTAACCTGGTTGGTGCCAGGATTGCAATTGTTTCTGTCATGCTTAGGGTCTGTCATAAAATATGCATTTATTTCCTCAACCATTTTTACAGAATACAGAATTTATTATTAGATTTACTTTAAGTTTGAGACAACACATCGCCTATGGATAAAAAATTGTAAACTGCATTTTCTTATGTATGTATTTTCAAAATTCTGTATTTTTCCAATGAAAAGTACTAACTGTATTATAAAAAATATGTCAAAAATTTATAAGAATAATAATTGTATTATGATAAAGAGAAAAAAACCTGTGGTTTTATTTTTTTAGACATTTTCTCTAGCAGGAATGAGTGCTGGGATAACAGAAGCCTTTTTAGCGAATCCCTTCGAAGTTGTCAAGGTAACACTGCAGTCAAATCGCTCACGCTCCACGGAAGTTCCAAGTACATGGGCAATCACTAAAAAAATAGTTGCAGAAAGTGGGTTAGGACTTAAAGGACTAAATAAAGGACTAACCGCAACAATTGGAAGGCATGCGGTGTTTAATATGATATATTTTGGATTTTACCACTCTGTAAAGGGGATTCTACCCGAATATAAGGTAATATAGTAAGCAGTATATAAATTGTCTTGTTTGGATCTTTGCGCGAACGTTACAATTACAAACTGTATGAAGTAAATAAATTGAAGGTCAACTTTACTTTTGAGCCGTAGCGTGTACTATGTATTGCAGAACAACATTTTTTTATATTTTCCAAACTGCGATAGGGCATACCCTAAATTTCACCAGCCGCCAGTGAGGACTTGTCAATGCTCAAACGTAATTTTCAAGTTAAGTGATTCATACAGCTACTAATATAATATTAAAAATATAATTGCAAAAATATTACGACACCGCTGAATCAAGTGACAAATAAGCTGGTTAATGAAGCTGAAATATAGGTTCACAATTGTGTCTTTATTCTATCAATCATTAACATCAGTCAGATGTCTTCGCCTGCCTAAACATACGTATTTCTATATTTGCTTATCCTATAAAAGCATTATTGTGGATGTAGGTCGTAACTAATTTAATACACACGCAAAGATCAAAACAACAAAGGATATATTCCTCTAAATTTTTAGAATCCGTTTGTACTACATTTTCTGATTTACATGTTGAACTTGATTCCCAAAACAAATTTTATTGTAGTCACTAATCATTTCATAAATGTTAAGCCAGTAGACTGTATAAACTGGTTCCGGGGTGTGCCCAGAGAGTTAGTAGTACCTATACAATTAAATAGTCAAGTTAGTATAGATTTATAAAAATTGTACGAGCAGGGCCGAGAATATTCAAGAAACTTCTAGACCATACATGTATCGATAAGGCGCACGGTGGGTCATGGAGCTCAGTTTTAATTTGGAATTGTGCGAGCGAAGAAAAAATAAGTTAGAGACTAAAGAGCTTAAAATTGTAATTATAGTAAAGTCCTTCATTAAGTTATTGTTAATTGTTAATCAGTTAATAAAGTAGTGAATAAATATTACTTGGACTTTCAATCAACGATTCTACGGTTTGAAGTGTTTGTATGGATAGCAAACACGTAACAATTTGGTGTCAGAAGTTGGATTGGAAGAGAATATTTCTGGATTATTCGGCAAATTTCTATATTATTCTATTTGGAAACTATAGGATAGTATGTGAATTGTGTTAACGGGACGTGTTATATACCTAAAAAGACTTAATAATGACATTTCGTGAAAGTTCTAGAACATTCCATTTTGTAACAGGAAAGTAATATAGACTCTAAATAAGACTTTCTAGTGTTTCGAGAATTTTCTGGAATATTCCATTATAAAATATACGTGATACATACATTTTATAAACTTTATTTTGAGCTGATTTACGTGTTGTAAGTTAATGTCAATAACAAGTATGGCGGAGAAACAAACACAAGACATGCTTAAAGTATTATTACAATGGATGGACGATCAGAGAAAAACCATTGACAATCAAGAAAGAAGGCGGCAGAAAGAAAAAGAAGATGAGAACAGAGAACGCCAGGAAAAATTAAGAAAAATATTTGAAGATCAAGAAAAGTGGCGAGTAGAGGAAAGAAAAAAATTAAAGAAAAGCCTAGATAAACAACAGGTAGCCATTTCTCACTCACTGAAAAATTTAAAGTTATAGAAAAGTCAATGAAGTCGCAGGGAAAGTTTGTGAAGTCGAAGGACAAGTCACTCAAGTTAAAGAAGACATCAGTGAAACTAAAGAAGACGTCAGTAAAGTTAAGGGAGAAGTAAGTTAAGTTGACGGGAAATCAATCAATTTGAGGGAATAGTCAGTATCGTTGAAGGAGGAGTAGCCCCACGCAAACAACAATTAAGATAGAAGAGTAGCCAGTTGGTGCCGTCGTCGGGTATTAGGTTACAACTGTCTTCCACCTTCCTTCGACGGTTAAAATTCATGGTCAATGTATAAAAGACAGAGGCAGCTGCACCTTCAAATAACTGGAACGATGAAAGAAAATCAACAGTATTGGTGTTAGCACTGAGGGGCCAAGCATTAGATCTGCTCCAAACAATTCCTACAACACAGCAACAAAACTTTACCAAATTTTACCATTCTGGAGACAGCGTTGGAACTAAGATATGGCGACCAACATCTTTCCCAAGTGTATCAGGCTCAGACCAAATCACGCAGGCAACGGAATAAGGAAAGCCTCCAGAAGTTCGAGATTGCTGGAGAGATTAACCCATCTAGGCCTAGCGGTAAAATATTTTCATGGCTCCCTAGTTTGTATTAACATTATAATTATTGAGATTTACTTTAAAAATATTGGTTTTATTTACTGATTATAATGACAAAAAAAATTAGAAAACAAATTAAATCACGTAAATATATTTAATGATATTGAGACCTCTATTGTTGAACACTCTCCACTTACTCACATTTTAGTACATAATACATCTCTACAATCTGCATTACATTGTACTGCAAAGTCGGATTACTAATACAAAGTGATATAAATTTCAAACAAAGAAAATAAAGAGCAAGAAATGTCTTTAAAAAGGATTTCAAAATTTTAAAAACTGTCGCGGCGTCCTGGTTAAGTATCGCTAATCTGTTGCATCAATGGAATTTCAACAACAGGTAGCATTTGGAGCATTTACTGATGAAGTAAGGGACTAGGAGGTTAGGCGAATCCTCAAGTTAGCGAGGCACAAGAGAAGTAGTGAGGCTTTAGTACAAGACTTGAGACTGAGGCTACTTTTAAGGATACTACACAATCTAACCAGAGAGTGCGAGCCGTGCTGTGGAAGAGGCCTCAACAGATAAAACTCTGCAAGATGTATTATCCGAGATACAGAAGTTGATCACACAATTGCTGACAAAAAAGAAATTTCCAGCAGAAACAAGACCATCAACAAAGTAGTGGGAGGTCGAATGAAGATATTCGCTGTTACAAGCATGGCTAAGTGTATCATATTAAAAGAAACTGTCGTGAACACAATACTGAAGCCATATTGTCCGAAATACAAAAGACCATACAACTACTGACAAACACGAATCTCCAACCGAAATAAGACCAGCAACAAAGTAGTGGAAGATCGATTGAGCTATCTGCTGTTATAAGTGTTGTAAAGTGGGCCATATTAAGAATAACTGTATTCAGCGCAGTACAGAAAGAATAAATGTCGCAGTAATCGAAGAACCGCAGAAAAATTTGCGGGTTGCATCTCGGGGGCTGTACTGGCTAATGAAAATTCAGATGCTCTTTTCAGAAGATCATGCCAGAAAAATTTCAAACATTGCCACCGGATGGAAAAATAGCAAGATATATTAAACGAGAACACCGCTAAACTTGATGTTTAGCGGACAAAAGAGGGATGATTGGACAAAAGAGACATTATGGGAAGAGCAGTTAAACGATAAGGCAGCTGGTTTTATTAGAGAGAAAGAGGAACCCGATCCGATTGGAAAGGTAGCTGAAGGCTTTATGAGTACAATGAGACTCTCTTAGAGTAGAGGATGGACCACTAAAGAGACCTTAGGAATTCCCAGATAGACAGAAAGTTACTTTGAGATGTCGCATAATGGAGCGTCTGGCTGATATTTTGGCATAAATAAATGATAAAAGTACGGGAACGATTCTACTGGTGAACGGCCGTCAAAATATTGAAGCTTAGTGCCGCATATGTGAATATTATGCGGCAAATAAGGGACCAGGGACAATATGTTAAGGGCCCAATGAAGCAATATAACGTTGGGGCTTCTTTTTAAACGAATTACGATGGACGTAGCTGGTCAATTCCCAATGACGGATGATGGGAATAAATACATCTTGGTTGCCATGGACTATTTTAGTAAGTAGCCTGAAGCTTATGCCAGGTACCAAATCAAGAAGCAGCCATTGTCGCCCAAGCTCTGGTAGATAATCTAGTATGTCGACTTGGCGGGTCCCTGGAGTTGCATTCAGACCAAGGAAGAAACTTTGAAGTAGGGGTATGTCAGAAGATGCGTCCGATCAGATGGAATGGTAGCGATATATAATAAAACCATGGAAGAGCATCTATCCAAAGTGGCTTAGAAACATCAGAAGGACTGGGACCGTCACTTACCTCTTTTCCTTATGGCAAACAGGGCCTCTATTCAGACAACAAAATAGACGCCGGCTCGCGTGATTTTTGGACGTGAGATTCGACTATCATGTGATTTAGTGTTTGGCACGCTAGATGAGGAGTGACTTTCCATAAGTGACTACGACATTGAAGTTAGTTAGAATGTCTTAGGAACATCCATGATCTGGTACGAGACCGAATTGCCATAGAAAGTGACCTCATGAAGGCGTATTATGATAATAAGCTATTGAGGCCAGTTCAGGAGGGTTCCAGGCGGGAAATCTGGTTTGAATACGTAGGATTTTTTGCCTTTTACACTTTGTACAAAATATAAAATTTTCGATGTAAAGTCACGGGGCTAGCTGAATGAAATTTGTTGGGTTGATTGCCGGTAAAGTAGAGAATTTGTTAAGATGATTACCAATTTTTTTAAATCTTTTTTATTTTTCGCTAGTCTTCTAAAATTAAGGAATAATTTTTTTTTCAATAAATTTTTTTATCCAAATAGTTTTGGTTCCAATAAAAAAAATATTTCTCAGGATGATAAGCCCACTATTGGACTACGTTCATAAAAAAAATCATGTCCCTAGTACTATTAGTTAAATCAGAATGACGAAATTTGTGGGCAAAAAGCTAAAAATACACGAAAACTGAAATAACTCTTAAACTAATAAATTTCGCATAATACAGATGGGGGTCAAATCGATATGTATTGGGGTCCTCTATCACCCTGCGCTGGTTGGTCGGTCCACAGTGAAACACCCTGTATATTAACTTGTTTAGAGTATAAAATTTAATTACTGACGTATTTTGCAACAATCTATTGATAGGAAACTAAATTTAACTTTTGTGGTGGTGATAGTACTAATAAGTTTTTTGTCGTATGTTATTGATTTCCAAAAGTTGTAATTCAAAAATGCTTCTTGATTTTTTAAATGAAAAACGTTAAAGTTTAGTAAATGAAATAAATATGGTATAATTAGAGACATGCTAATAGAGGTAAATCTGTCAACACAACAGTACCGTCTTCGGTTTTACTGACTGCTTGTGTTTCAGTGTGAACCTAGACGGATCACGTCATAGAACTAAAATTTAAAACTTAGGTATTATTTTATTAACCATTTTTGCATTAAAAAAAAATCGGAAATAATTTAGTGAGCTTAGATTTTCAAATACTATTGGATAAGCAAATAAAAAAAAATGAAATGCCCATTGCAAAAGATACAGATTTTCGAAAATTTTAAATTTGAAATTTTGGCTGATATTTCGAAATCGGTTTGTTTGAAAATTTGCTTTGAAAATTTTTTCTATCTGATAACTACCGAAAAGGGTAAAACCCTCAATTCTGACCAATTTAATACATGTTATCATGATTAAAGCTACAAATTTTAGGGATTAGATTTGAATAAATATAAGAGGTAGAACTATTACATGTAGGTAATTATTTTTTAAACAATTTAACAACTAAAATACGGATTACAGATAACTTGGTTTCCAGTTTTTGTGTTCCTATTTTAGCTAACTGATATATTGATTTTCATTATTAATCATTATATTGATATTGCAGAAATTTCTTATAAATATAAAGTCGTAAACCTCAAGAGTGGATATTTTTTTAAAACGTTGCTATGTTGTTATACATACTAGCCTGTCTTGCTTTCTAAAGTATTTGAATAAAAAATAAGTCACAAACCAATATGTCGAAGAAAACGCGCTCTGGCGAGGCCTGCTAATAGAACTGTAGCAAAATAGTTTTAACACTCTAAACAGCATCCCTTTAACCAATGGAAACTAATTTTGTATATTTACATTTCTAGGATTCACGAAAGGAATTCTTTAGGAAAGTTACTATAGGGTTTCTCTCTGGAACTATAGCTTCTATCGCAAATATACCATTTGATGTAGTTAAATCTAGAATACAAGGTCCTCAACCTATACCAGGGCAAGTTAAATATCGAAATACTATAGGCACCTTTGGAATTGTATACAAAGAAGAAGGGTAAGTAGGTTTTTAAGTATTACATTTCTATGTAATAATCAGGGTCCGGATTTGTAGTTCATTTTTCAGAGCCGGCACTTATAAAACAATTATAGATATTAATAAATACGCCACATAGAAATTCATCTGGTGTGTTTATTTATATACCTGTAACATGCAACCAGTGGAACCAGGATAGTCAGAGAGTTGCACTGCTATGCGGAAATGAAGGACCCTCCGTATATAATTATATGAAGCTTGGCAGTTTTGCCGTTGATTCTTTCATATATTTAAAATATTTAATTATGTTTCACAAGGAGTCAACCGCAAAATCAGTTCGGTGAATTATTTTATCATTTTTTCTAGAAATTCATAAATACGAAGCAAATAAATGTCATATTTTTTAAAACAGAGATGGTTGACATATTTTGTTTACTTCATGCAATCGATGTTACGTGTATTTGATATACGCCGTGATTATAAAGGACATTTAAATTCGGCTATCCATCGACAAAATATTGCCTGTATAGTTACAAATGAGGATTTTTTTTATGATTTGTGTGTCATGTTCTGTGTATGTACTTTTCCTTTACCTACTCCTTAATATCTACCAAGTGTATATAAAAATATTTTGGATTATAGAGAGAGGATATATGAAATATTTTTTTGTGGATGACAGTGGATGAAACAAATGACTTTCGATGTATTAAGGTTGTTAATGTTATACTAAGAATTTTGAGTATTCAAAAGGCTATGTCTCTATCACAAAGCAAAAGTCGGGTTTTAAATAATAAACTTAAAAAATATTTTACTCAAGAACCTGAGATACAAAACAATGTGCGTAAAATAGTGAAAATTATCTGCGCAGTTTGTCAGTGCCTGCCCATGTGAACCATTTACAATTTGCACCATTAATCTCGGTAGATGTGGAACGTTAATTGTCCTTGTACAAACGTATGTACAGACCAAATCGCTCAAATTTAATAGCCATTAATGCAGAACGAATATTAGTTGTGACATGACCATGCGTGTTAATGCAATGGCTGACCTCAGTCTTTCTGAATAATACATTATATGAAGCGGTAATATATGATTTTAAACATTATTATTATTCATTTCCACCTGGCACATACAAATAAAACAAGATAGATTTATTGGGGTTCAAAATAAAACAAAGAAGGTTTAGTGCCATATTCCCCAAAAAGAAACAATTATGCAGCTACGGACACGTGTTTCTGAGTTATTGCCCCTCATCAGCGTAGCGTAGCTAAGGAATTGGATTTACGATGGGATAGATCAGGAACAAGAACTAAAATAAGGCTGGAAAGTACAGTACAATTAGTGTCTTCATGTTCCCATGTGCATTATTATTATTCATTGTAAAAAAAAACAACTGTTAGAAATGTGTACAAGTCTGTGGTCAGAAATTAGAATACTACTTTATTTTGATATAAACAACAAAAAATACACAACGCGCATACTTGCATCTTTTGCAGGTACATTTAAAACGGTTGTATTTCTGCATACAGGCAGCAGGAATGTCTACTGTGTAGTAGTTATTACCACTCCACGACAGAACGCAGAGCGAAGTTGCAGTAATGCAACTACTGAAATAAAAGAACGGAAAACTACGCAGTCAAATTAAAGGATGCATTCCAGGAGTGCGTTCTGATACCCGGAACGACGTCCTAGATAGGATGTGACGTCACCTAATTATGTCACATCATTTGTTTCTCAAATCTCTGAACGGCCAGGAAGCAAGAATACAATGTTACCACATTAAAAAAATAAACAGGGAATTTCCTAAGCACTTTTCGGGTTCTGAAATATATTGTAAAAGTACCATATTTATATACCGTCCCTTCCGAAAAAAATCGTATCGAATTGATATTTGTAAGCTAGAATAATATTTTTGCTCTATTTAATAAAGCCAATAGGAACACCACTCAGCTTCTGGTTTAACCGGAAGTCAACTCAATTTGATTTTTAAATGGAACATCTTGGGTGTGCAAGTTAAACAAATGCGGAGAAGCGGAAATAAAAAACCTTACTTGGGAGAAAAATTACAAACTAAATTTATTTTGAATCAAAATTACTTAAATTTGCATTTAGAGCCGTTAAGGAGATATACTATATACGCATATACAGAACGTGAGCGGCCGTGCCTTTAAGAGCGAAGTTTATGACCTTACTTACACAAAGTCTGAACACACTGTTAATTCTGGGTTTATTGCTATCGCAAGGGGTTTCAAATCATTAGCAACGGCCTGGTTCAAAACAGTCAATTTTCAAAAAATGCGAATTTGCTAGTTTACTAGTTTTACGTTCAACACATTGACTGAGTGACACACTGTTAATCCTGGCTTTATTGCTACCGCAAGTGGTCTCAAATCGTTAGCAGTGACCTGGGTCAAAACAATCACCCGTCAAAAAATGCAAATTACTAGTGTGTGACCAATGAAAACACTTTCAAAAGACAAAATTTAACTACCAAAAGAAAACGAAGCTCTCTTGGACAGACGGACAGAAATGATGAAGTTAAAATTACGGAAAGAAGTAATAAATTAAAATTTCACCTTTACTCTATGTTACTAAAACTTTTTGCTACTGATAAATAATCAATCAAAATTAATTACTGAAATTTTATTAATGGCCATCCATCCATCTTTTATTAAATTTATTCGGTAGATAGTTTCCTTGGATACCATTGTATCAATAATTGTTTTCATGAAAGTAGATTTAATGAGAGGTGGAAAGGTCTTAGTTTTTAAAAAGGGTGAAATTAAATTTTAAATAAAAGTTCAACTAAGTTAATAATTAAATACGGAAAATATAACTGGCATGATTTTTATCAAGTCCCTAAATTAGTAAAAATTAAACTTTCAATAGTGCAACAAAGTCGATAATTAAATAATAAAAATTACATACAAATAACTGGAATAATTCTTACTTTTAACAGTCAGGATTCCACAGGGCTTTTTCGAGCTCAGGGCGTGCGAAGTTATACTATTTTGACAGGATCTTTTGTCAACAACCAGTGCGGTTCATAACTAAACGAGCAAAAACAGCTACGGAAAGCATATAAAAACTACCTTATCTCTGCTTATGTTCCAGGCTAGCGGTATTTTCAATATAGACTGGCATTTTAAATGTACATTTTAAAAATGAATTTAATTTATGGGTAATATTTTACTAGAAAAATGAAATAATCGGTCTAAACGGCAAAATAATAAACAATTTTCATTCCTTATACAGGCATTTTAAGCTGAGATGAAATAATCCTTATGTGAAATTTTGTAAAAAAGTAGGTCTATGCTAGTAGAAAAATATAAAAAAAGTTCTCAAGGCTATCGCGGTTGCAACATAAAACAAAATTACGAGACAAACTTTTTTGGAAATAACTTTTAAAATACGTAATATGCAGAAAAAATGGTAAAAATTAAAGAACACAAAATTCTACACAAAAATGCCCTCAAAGAAAATTTTGTATATGCAACCGTTTTCACGTGAAAAAAGTAACAAAATTGTGGGGTTGCAAGCCAAAGCGCGATCGCAAAACTTTACCGTTTTCGACACAAAAACTTTAATAACTTTTGAAGAAATGATCCGATTGTGAGGAAAAAAAATCTTAAAGGGGAAGAGTACTGCTTTCATTATCACATAAATTTTTAACTGTTTGTTTTATGCATTGAAAAACAAAATTAAACATATTTGTCATTTTTAGAGTCTATTCCATTAAATTATCTATATCTTGAGATAAACTCAATAATGTAATATATCAGTGATGTCTGACGGGTAGTAAAACTGACCAAAAGAGGGAAACACTTATCACTCACTATGTCTGTCTTGCTTAGTCTGCTTTACATTACATTTTATTTGCTTGAAAGTTATGACATTTTGAAATTCAAGTTCTTTATTGTTATGATACAAATACACTGGTATGCTATCTAACGACGGAATTTCGTTAACTTCTGCATGACGTCAAAATTGTTGGAAATTTAAATTATTGAAATAGTGAGGTTTTGTTTTAGTGCCAAGTAGTTGTCGGTGCTGTTAAGACAACTATTGTGTATTTTAAAGATGCAAAATTGTGCTGTAGCTGGTTGTAGAAATTATAATCGGATAACCAAAGAAACTGATATAAGTTTATTTACATATTTTCAAAAATGAAGATCTTGTGTAACAGTCGATTATGAATGATATTATTTACAGGTAGTTTGAATTTTACTTTTGAATAAGATCGATTATAAAGTATCGGGTCTTCCATTAAGAGGTTTCATTTTAAATCTCGCTCCATTTTTTGCCTGTGACAGATGGAGCTACCGTATTTGCTAGCTGGCAGGTGTAAACAATGCGATTAATAAATATGGAACGATATTCCTTAGAGCAATGCTTAGAAGTAGTAAAAACTCACTACAAGTATAGTGAAATTTTCCAGGAGACAATTCACAAAATCCGTACCGTCTTGATCGCAGAAATGCGCCTTCTCTTACAGCAATTTCCTAAAAAGAATTACCATTTGCAACAGAAACAGAGCCGACCATTTGGAAAATATTGTCTCCCCCTTTAATCGCACAGTCTGTACTTTGTGTTGGAATAAAAATATCACGATTAAGATTAAAACTTACTTGTTTTTTTTTATATATTTAAAATGAAACTTCTTAATGGAAGGCCCTATATAAACCGATACTACCGAGTCATAATTAGTCATAATTGTAGTGTGGTATTAAATGATAACATATTTGGACTAACCTCTGATATCAGTTATACTTTGCGGTAGTAAGTTGAAGTTGAAAAACACCGATTCGGAGATTGTTTAAAATTGGACACAGTGGCGGCTGGTGAAATTTAGGCTATGTGATATCTTAGTATTGAAGCATGGGACTCAAGCAATACTTTAAGGCATAACTATCAACACTAAATGAAAAAGTTTTGCCGAAAAAAATAATGACAGATTTCAAATTTCATAAAAAAATATTGATTTTTTACAAAGTTGCACCTTTTTTGAAATTTGCACAGTGAAAAAATTAATCTAAAATAAAATTTCAAAACGGTGTAACTTTATAAAAAGCAATATTTTTATGAAATTTGAAATCTGTCGTTATATTTTCCACCTGATTCTGAAAAAAAATGTTTCGCAAATATTTTACATATTGTATTGTTAGGGTTCTTTTAAGCACCGCTGTCACCATGTATTGTTAGGGTTCTTTTAAATAAAACTACGGCTTTTCAAATAGCGTTTTACTTCCTTCTTCACTTTTCAACAACTGTCAAAAATGCTCCTCCAACCCCCCAGGGTTACCAATGGCAGCAAACAATATCCCTAACAGAACACATATCGTTTAAAAAATAACCTAGTGAGGTACACAATTTTTTTCAACTTTTTTTCGCAAATTTCAATATAAATTTTTTTCTGCAAAACTTCTTCATTTAATCTTAATAGTTATGCCTTAAAGTATTGCTTGGGTCCCATGCCCCAATACAAAAATATGACATAGCTTAAATTTCGCCAGGTGTCACTGATTAGAAATTGATCTGAGCTGGAATTCGAGGAAGAAGACTATTTAGTAATAAATACATTCTCTATCCTCCATCAAAGAATAAAAGGTTTTTCTTTCCATTCTACAATGCTTGCACATGTTCGTTTCTAAGAATTTATCTATTCATATTTAAAAATAAGGTTGCTCAATGGATAAGCCTGTTGTTAGTGACAAAGGCATAAAATGTGAGACATTTTTAGATAATCTGAATGAAAAAATAAAACTTTACTACCTTAAAATAGAGTCAATAGAGACTAGTATATGGACACAGCCTTCTTTACGTACAAGAAGGCTATGGTATGGAAAGACATAATTTAGGAAAGAGTCAAAAGAGTTGGTAATAGTAGCAGGGACAATAAACACTTATTATTTTTCTTCCATCAATAGTATCTATTCTTAGGTTTCTAACAGCTTATACCATGCATTTGTTTTATTACTGGGAACGATTTAGTTTTGCTCAAGCCGTTGAAAGAGTCGTGCTTTTACCAACAAACAGGTAGGTCGAAAAACTTTAATTAGCATTCTGTTTCAATTTTTTGAAATAAACAAACAACTTTTACAATAAATAGTTTCTCTTGATTATGATATAAAAAAATTTGGAAAATTTTTGTAAATAGATTCCGACATAAATTTTATAAGAAAAAACTAATTATCTGATCTAGCTTTTTCGTGGTTAATAGGCACAATACTGGTGCGAAAAGTTATTCCAAACATGACCCAGAAATGTTGCAGAATGCAATAAGGGAAATAAAATATAGATTCTCCTAGAGGGTGGCTCAAAGAAAATAGAGAATTTGTCGGTCCGTCCTGTACAGACTTACAAATCCCCACATCAAAAGTCAAAGTGGGCAAACTGTTTTGAAATAAAAGGTAGAGAAATCTAAAATTAAACATTTAAATATTGCTGCAGAATGGGGACATACCCGTTAGACATTATGGATCTGAGAATGATGTAAAAGCATTTGAGAAATGTGCCTTAATAATTAAACTGTTAAAGAAAATGTATTAATATTTTCATCATTTTATTTTAATAGTAGTTAAACAGTGGGGCTATGAGCTCAACTACCAACGTCCGGTCACCAATATTATTATTGACCCTGGGGGTGTGTACGTGGGCGATCCTAGAACTTGGGACCTAGATGTTAGTATTGGGGTAAAACTCCTAGGCCAATGATATAGGACTAAGATTTTAGGATCGGAGGGGTTGGAGAGATTTTGGCCAATACTATAGACATATCTAAGATTATAACTAAGAGGGAGGAGCTAAGAGACTGATGACGTAGATCTGGAGTTAAAAATGGGTACTAGAGGCGTAGCTAGTAGTAAGCACGACCAATAAGAACGTTTAATAAAAGTACTTAATTATATATCAAAGATGGCTGCCTGAGGTGTAACCATTTGATGTTTATGCAAGTCCCGACCAACCACTGCGTTTAAAGAAAGTCTGGGGTTAAAAATGGCTGCTAGAGACGTAGCTAGTAGTAGGCACGACCAATGAGACCGTTTAAAAAGTAATTATATATGCCAAAGTAATGAGACGGCTGCTATATCCTTAAATCTGCAGGTTAAGACAGGCCAAGACTGGTCATTTCTAAATGTAAATATATGATGACTTCATATGTCTTTCTAGTTATATGAGAAACATTCAGATATTCAATAATATACTTTATTTATTTAAAAATATATAATACAGTAAGAAAAAAGTTTATAAGTAATATATGTTTACAAGTAAAAAAATACATAACCTATAAATAACAATAGTAATTGGAGTACATATTAAACAACACTAGTTTTGTTAATCCAGCTGTTATGAGAACTATCACATCCAAGCCATTTAACAAAAATCATTCACATCTTTCTTAAAACCTTCTCCACAAGATATATGTCTGGATGTTTAACTTTCTGTAGTTTTTCAGTATAGAAGCATCCTCTTATTATTTGCTCTCAGGAATCTACCAATAAGTATGTTATATGATGTGTATAATTAATTTTCGATATAGTAAATATTTCGTTAGATCAGTTAGGAGTATAGCTTTTATCAAACACGCCTCTGCACTTGCTGACGTTTCTGTGATTTTTATTACCATCTTTAGGGCAATTAATTATGAGTTTTTCCTGGTCATCATAATTTTAAATTTAGGCAATTGCAATTATGTAATTGTAGGATCGCTATAAACAGATTTTAATAGCATTTGTTCATTTACCGATGCAGGTTTCATTTTAATTATTCTATGTATAGTATTATTATATGTCTTAACAAGACCATCTAGTAAATTATACGAGCGAAAAGTGCCATTAATGCTAAATTTCTTATACATCATAAATTTTAAAGTTCGATTGACGCGTTCAGCTATAGAACTGTTCTTACTACTAAACATAGAATAATGATTATTATAACGTTTCATTAATTCTGTTTCCAAATTGATAGGAATACGTTTATTGGTAACTAAAATTTTTTTCATAACACGCGTAATTTCTTCTTCAGGTTTAGTTTTAACAGGCACAGCCCAAACGTACTTTGAAAAAACATCAATTACAACAAAAAATATAGCGATAATTTCTATTGTACTTAGCATACGGTATCATATCAACAAAATCGGCTTGAAGAAGATCATTTAAACATTTAATTATCACTTTACGTCTTACAAAATTAATCCTAGCAGGTTTGTGTAATTCATCGACAATTGCTCTTTTTACAGAGGACATGTTTAACATAGAACAATCAGCTACGTACTGTTAAGCTAATCTCTAAATTTTATTATTTTACTTTCTATGAGCTTTTTTAAAATTATGTTTATTTCGTTGGTATGACTAAAATTTCCTGCCTCCTGTGACGGCATTAGAAGTCTAAGACAGTCAACTAGTTCATTAGGATTGTCCCAGTATACGTAATTAATCGCGTTATCCGAAACTTACATAATTAATTCACCGCTTCTTATACTACGATTACTTGGAGTTCGAGATCTCTTAATCATCGGTTTATGTCTATACTTCCAGCTATTACTACCGGAAATCATAGTTTCTCATATGAACGCTAGTGCTTTTTACAATATTCATGTACTGTTTCTTATCATCATCATTAAAGTTATAAGAATGTTTTTTAAATAGTAATTCGTAAAGGTCTCTAATACCTTGGTACTTGTTATTATTTATTATAAAATTATCATCATCAAACTGAATTTCGAAATTCCAATATAATATTTATCTTCTTCGGGATTATATCTTACACCGTATTTAGAATCATATTTATTTTTAGTATTACGCATCATCTCAGGTATTTAGGAAGATCGCCAAAATTTTCAAGATACTTATTCTGATAGAGAGCCTGCTTCAGACATGGTATCAACCATCGACTCGTTGTCATTATTTTCTTCTTCAGATTGCACGGGTTCAGATTTTTTTCTCGATTTTTAATTTTAAATTCTCACCAGGTTCACGGTTAATGTGTATTGTACGCAGCGGCGTAGTGATAGGATCAAAACACCGTTCAATCTGCAGTTCGTTTCGCCTGAGTGCCTCTAGTTTACGCTTTACAGCTTTTCGAGCATTGATAATTTTACTAGTAATATTCATGATTGCAAGGTGTTCCCATTAACATGGGTAATTATCAACTGAGAGTAATAGCAAATGTTACAGGTATATATATTCAGTAAAGGAGCCTTTCCGATATCGCCCATCGGTAATATCTCTATCTTTATCTATCACCAAGAATCCGTACTTGTCTTTCCAACATAAAGAACATATATTTAAATGTTTCAAAGTTCATATCGGTATTAACGTAATTGAAATATATATGCTTGAGATTCATATTATCCTGCTTGAATAATATCAAAAAATTAGCATTGTCTCTTATCAAATGTTTCAATATTCGTGTATAGGTCTGACAGAGGTAGAAGCTATCTATCTTGTGTCTTATGTCTACCCATACTGAAATAATTACGTATCACCCTTTGATTACCACAAGTTACATCGTCGAAAATAAAAAAAAATGGAGTTAGTTTAAGCAGTCTCAGGTGGCATTATTACATCGCTGATTTTGAATTCGTGGTATCCTACAAGAGAGCCAAGTACTTTTCTAAGATATTCATATTTCGGCTGGTAGAGAGACTTCGAGTAGACGTAAAGAAATGCAAACTATGAGGATGAGTTAGTAGATAACATTCGTTTTCCCAGAATACGAAGGACCACATATAATACATCTGATGCTGTCTAGTAACAGAGGTATTCCATTTGCAGACTATTACCTGTCTTGACGAAGCGCATGTCTGTTTGATACTGAGAAATTTTGTACCTGCGCTTTAGTATAAATACTTTCCCAGCACCTGTAACAAGTCAGTCATTTTAAGTGCATGGTCCAAGCAACATGGCTCTAACCGCTGTGATAAATATATTATCCTTCGAAGCACATATTCCAGGTTATCGTTTTTGCGGCCCGGGTACGAAACTAGCCAAGCGCATCGCTCAATGAGACCGTGGGATTAACGGATTAGATGAAGCGTGTTGCCAACATGATATACAATACTCCAAGGTGAAAGAAGTGAAGGAAAGACATATAGCAAATAAAGGATTCCTCGTTTGCGGAAAAGGCCACAGCAGCCGGAGTCGCCGGCATTAGCATACTAAAATTAAATTAGGTCTGGGATGTAAAAGTAAGAACAAAACAGGCGGCGCGTTGACGTTTCGTAAAATATATGATAAAAGTCGTAAAACAGTACGCCGGGCTCCCACAGTCGATAATGCCTTTAGAGAAGCATCTTGTGCAGTAGAACGCGTTAAAAAAGGTAAAAAACAAAAACTCCTCTCACGACTCGTATAATTCCTATACCGAAGACCGGGAGAGTTCTACCGCTAATTCCAATATTTGCAGGACTTAGTGCACTATGTACTCTAGCAGGTGGCGCTGCAGGTATCACGAAAGCCGTGAACGATTCACATGCGGCAGTCTCTCAGCTTATAGAATCTTGACGACACAATCAGGCTATGGAATCTATAGCAGTCGGCAAGGGACTCTATTTGCGCCAATATTGAAGGATTCGGACTGTATTTGAACAAACATATTAATAAAAACCGCTGCCAATTACTTGGGAATCAGAACTTCCTCACCGTAATAAAACTCGACGTGTGGTGGATAATAAAAGTAATTTTTGACGTTTAAAAAGTCATATTTTTTGACGTTTCAAAAAAATCACATTTTGACGTGTCAAAAAAGTCACATTTTGACGTTTCAAAAAAGTTACATTTTGACGTTTCAAAAAGTCACATTGGTGGAATGTCATTAATATTTCTTTTAGACATTGGAACCGAATTTGCTCATCAACAAACTCAATCTCTTCCTTGACCTCTAGAATGTGTGTACCAAATTTGAAAGCTTTATATCAAAAACTGTAGCTGCTATCGCGAACCAGACAGACACACAAACACAGACAGAATATTGTTTCTGTCTGAAATTTTGCGCATCGTCATATTAGTCGAGATTCGTCCAGAAATGCAATAAAAAATTTTTAAAATTTTTTTCACGAATACACTTCCTCACTTTGAGGGGTGAGGAAGTAAAAAAAGCAAGTGACTAGAATTACCGAAACGAGCGCTCACGGACGTGGATTTATATAAATATGTGAAAATGTTAAATATACTCAAGTTTCAAAGAAGTTTTATGCGAGACCGATTACTGGGACGAGTACAAAAAATTGAGATGGGCATCGTGAACATGGATAATAACAGTGGTTATGGTACTCATTCGACTGCTTACTGGAAAAACGGTACGAAAGCTGTTTATTTTGATAGTTTTGGTAATTTACAACGACGTTAATAAATCATCTAATTTGTTCGATCCAGTACAATCATAAACAATATATCAGACGTTTGACATGGTGAATTGTGGTCAGCTTTCTTTACAGTTTCTATATAATACAATGAAACTCTAAAATCGCATTCATTCCGAGAATTAACCTTGAAGATATATGTCGTGTACGCTTACATTGTCAGGACCATCATCGAATATAGCTGCTAACTTCTCTCCATCCATTGAACTTGAAGATGCTGAATATTCACTTGGTTTGATACATTTCTAGGTTTATAATTTCATACCGAACATTGATGCTACAAATAATCATATATATGATATTATGATAGTGATGATAAAATTACAAAAAAATCCAGAAGGCTCATAGGAAATAGAGGATATAAATAATTACATTAAAAAGCATTTTATTTTGGCTCATAGCGATGATGGATACATTTCCATACTGTCAAATAAAAATACATTAAAAGTAGAAATTAAATCAAATAAGACAATAAATTTTGCAAAGGCCGGTAGTATTGGTGTTCTATTGGGATTTAAAAGTCGCCGACTAAAACCAGCTATAAGACATATATCAGATTTCCCAGCTCAAATACAAAAAAGTAAACTCTATATGTGTACAGTGTAATCTTGTTACTAGTAGTTTCATGAATGAGCAATCAGTACATATTATTCACGAATTTTACCCGAGCATACCTCCGGGCTATAAAATAATTGAATGTCCTGCTAATGTAATTTACCTACCGATTAATAAGAGACGTATAGATAATCAATTAAAATACTAAATCAAGCGGCGGCGATCTAGTTCATATCCGCGGTAAGATTATCACTTTGACTTCACTTGAAAAAAATGGGTCTTAGTTTCCGAAATACTTTAAAAGGAACACCTGCACGTGTTTCAAAAAATTCACAGGTAACCTTCAAGAAGTTAACGTCAAAGAATCGTAGATATCTTTACGCTCTCGGTTACAAAGTGCATTGCTAGAATGAATTCTAATATTTTAAACGTGTTAGGGGGGCGCCTGCGTTCGATAACGCAATAGGTAATTTTGAAAAGCATACGCATGGGCTATACTCTACTAATAATTTAAATAATAACGATGAAATTCGTTTACATATTCAGCAGCAAAGTGCGTATACTACGATATTTTGTAGTTCGCCGTATAGTGCAGTCAATATGGTGTAAAAATTCCCCTTGACCTGGGCAAAATTGCAATACAAATGATTCTTTTTGCATTCTATTGTGAAAAGTGTCTATTTTAACATATTCAAAATCCCCATTAATCCTGGCGCAGGAAATCAGTCAAAATCTAAGATGGCGGCTGAATTTTGTATTTTTCATTACAAAATTTATAACTGTGTATAACTTTGTATTTATAAGGTGTAACTTGGCAAAAATGTTTAAAATACAAAGATAAAAGCATAAAATAGGTATTGAATAGATAAGATAGGTATTGAATCACTCAAATTGCCTATTATACATTAGAGAAAACTTTATTACACATTAGACTTACAAGAACAAAAAGCAATTATTTCAAAGTATGGGTTATTTTCCTTTATTGAACAAAAATTAAAATGATTTGGCTGTTTTTTCACAATTCATCATAATCTTCATCTCTACTTTCCATTTCTTCATCTTCTATTCGCTGCGGACTATTTTCACAATTTGTTTCTTGACACTGACCACATGAACTGGTACATTCCAAACTATTCTTTCGGCAACTACATTTCATGGCACCACAGCCGATTTTGCAGTTACATCTTACTATGCGTAATATACTTTCAGGTGCTGGTGGCAAATCCATTTTTTTCGGTACATACATATTATCATGTATACTCCATCCCCACTCTGTTGGGTTCAAGCCTTCTTGCATTTGCTTCCATATACAAATTTGCAAATATGCATGGAGGCTATGGTACTTGACAGCTGATTCCGTTGGTGGAAGGTTCTGTGGCTGAACAAAACATTTTGCCTTCGATACTTTATCAATAATAGTTCTATACCTAAGTGTATTTAGTGTATGATCTGGATTTTCACCAAAAATACATACTATTATCTTCTTTCCAAATTCTTCAACCTGACTGGGATTAAGGTTTGTTGAGCTGAACGATAGTGCAAGTTCACGAAAGTATTGATCTTCAACAACACGTTTGAAAACTGATTGCTTTCCAATATGGAATATTCTGGAGGTGCTGTCACATCCTGTATACGAATGTATAAAGAATAGACTGTTCGCTAAGTCATTTCCGAGCGAATATCTAATGGCATTGATATCATAAATGTTATTCTGTTTGGAAGGTTTTTTATCACTTCTGAAAAACAGCTTGTGGTATGCTTGATTACACCAATAAATCAGCAATACCAATAGGTCAGTGTCTTCTCCTATCACTGTTGTATTTTTAATTTTTGAAGATTCCACTGCAGTTTTAACAATGTCAACATCAGCATCATCAACTGCATGAATTACTGAACATCCCTGTTGTCGTATTTCTTCAGCGATTAGAGTAATTATTTTCTGGTTGTTTCCCTTATTAGTGAGAAATATTTCCTTACTTCCTGTGAATGTCATATCTGGTGTGAAGTTCACGGAGGGGAAAATTGTATTTGTTCGGCGATTATGGGTCATGTATTTTATTGTGTATTCTGATGTATAACCATCAAAAACTACAGTTGCTTGCCCATAATTAGCTGTCACAAACGACGCATAACATCTTGCTACATCCCTGAATGTACTGTCATTATGCCATGGCAGGCGATGCAGTAAGGACCCTCCATCGAGCACATACTTTTATCTTTGTATTTTAAACATTTTTGCTAAGTTATACATTATAAATACAAAGTTATACAAAGTTATAAATTTTTTAATAATAAAAAAAAATTCAGCCGCCATCTTGGATTTTCACTGACTTCCTGAGCCGGCATTAATGGGGATTTTGAATATGTTAAAAAAGACACTTCACACAGTATAATGCAAAAAGAATCATTTGTGTTGCAATTTTGCCCAGGTCATAATTTATTTTTACTGCACTAGTATATGCGGGGTCAGTTACTTAAAACTAATGAAACTGTTTCGACTACGACTTTCTTTGATAAAACGGGACTATTGTTTCTGTTCGACGAGATACGATACGAAATGAACGGCATAACTGTAGATAGATGTAGAAATCCCGGTTTTACTATTCTTATGAAGGGCAGAATGCTATTTGCTTAGAAAAATAGGCTGGACAGACGAACACATTGCAGACAATAACGGCCACTTTGATGTATGTACACCGTTAAACATATGTCTAGGGTTCGCGGATGATTTTCAAAAATTATTTTAAATGTTCGCCAAGAACTGGTACTTGTTCGTGGTAATACTAATATAAACGCAATTATAAATCCTACAGTTGATGAAAATATTAAAGTAAAACTGGATAATATTCAGTGGCGAGTACCACACGTGTCTGTAGCAGACTTAGAGCGTCTAAAATTAACTAAATGTATAGAATTATCAGTATCGTTTAAAAGCTGGAAATTACACGAATATCCGCTTTTAACCGAATTATAGACGTATACTTGGAATATTAAAACATCATCTCAATTAGAGAAACCGAGATTTATTATTTTTGGATTTTAATCAGCTCGTAAAAAATATGGCTGCTAAACATATGAGCGAACTCGATCACTGTAGTCTGACTAACTTTAAACTTCTCTTAAGTTCAGAATCACATATCTACCTACGATAACCTGAATATAAACTTTGGAAAGAATTTTTATACAGCTTTGTATGAAATGTACGCTCAATTTCAATAATCTTATTATCAGAAAGAGTGTGACCTTTTGTTTTCTCCATATAAATTTAAATCCGCAGCTCCTTTAGTAGTAATTTACTGTTCATGTCAGAACGAGGTTCTAAAATCTGGAGTTGTGGACATTAGACTGGAATTTAGCACTAATAAAAATATTTCTAAAGAAACTGCAGCCTATTATCTTATAATTCATAATAGGGTGGTTTAATATAATCCTTTAACTGGCGTAGTTCGAACAAACTAATATGTATATAATAGATCTTCAAGGCTTTCAACATAAAAAAATATGGATTTTAGGTACATGTAAATAAATTTCTATTTTAAATATTAACGATGGCTCCTGTATACATAAAATAATTAAACCACCTATAAGTTATGAGGGGCTGGCAAAGAATATTAAGCGACAAATTAATTGCATAACCGCTCATGTACATGGTTTTCAATGGTCAACGTCCTATGATAATCGCCTGTACCGAAATCTAGCAGCCTTTATCTCTAGTCATGTACTTGAAGGAGATAGAATGCTTATCGAAGGACTTCAAAAGAAGAGATGGCTTCAACATTATTTACCTAATAATTATAATAATAATAATATTATAGATTTATATAATCTTAACAAGATTAGAGACAATGAATTATTGTAATAAACATATTAATAATAGTTTATGCTGCACCAGACAGATTGTATATTCTATATATCAATGGTATATTGTAAATAGAGATAAGATTTTGTAAATAAAAACATTATTCTAAAATACTTGCCTGTTATTTGTTTTAATCATCGCTATCAGCTGTTTGTGTTATGGTTATATAGTGGATATATAAAGAGATGGACTAGATATATGTAGACTGTTTTCAAATCTGGATAAAGTGTGGCTAATTGTGAATAATGTTGTAACGAAGTGATTATTTTATAGAATTAAAATATGTAACTAGGTGCTATTTGTCTGCTTCAAAAGATATTTTAAACATTGTAATACCGCGCCCTTAATAGTGGTATTGTCAGTTGCTCATTAATAATAGTATAATTGTTATTGATAAGATAGGTAGTAGTGATCCGTTTGTATAAACATTCCAAATATGCCGAGCTGCAGACAGTACGTGAATGGCGAAACGCGAATCGCGCATATAGTCCCCGGCACTCCTGTGCTTGCCCCACCGTGAAGGACCCCGAGACTGGAAACAAACAAATCAGTTTCCGTCTGGCCGCTGACCGAAGAATCACACCAACCAGCACAGTAAGTAATCTTGTGAGTATAGAGGTACATAGGTATATAAATTTAATTCGGAATTTTTCTCCATAAAAGGTGACGTAGTTACAATATTCCGCGCATGACTATCGCGTCCTCCTACTTCTGCCTTTGGCAGTGTTTAGTAGCTTGAGGATTTTTCAGACAAGTTAGTTTCCGTCTGGCTGCTGACCGGAGAACCACGCCGACCAGCATAGTAAGTAATCTTGTTGTGAGTATAGAGGTAAAGGTATTTAAATTTAATTCGGGTTTTTTTCCGTAAAATGTGACGTATTGCCATATTCCGCGCATGACTACCGCGTCTCCTCCTACTTCTGCTTTTGGCAGAGTTTAGTAGCTTGAGGATTTTTCAGAGCGTCGAGAACAGTACGTTGCTGCCGCTAGTACCTACCAGACGTGCCGACACCGACCGCTCCAGAGAGGAAGCAGCCCAGGATACGGAAGTAGGTATCAAGGTTTGATAAATAAAGGTTTGGTAAATAGAAAGTATTACTTGGCTGGTGTGTATTTTCCGGACATTGTTCAGAGTTTGTAAACCGCGACCGCCCCGTCCGTGGGGTCCGCGAGCGAAAAGACATATCCGCCTCATACCCTTCTGTCCGAGTGTAGAACGGGAGAGCGGCTGAAGGTTGGAACCATAACCGCGTTAACCGCGTATCCTCCAGGCTACCTGAGCACGTCATATTCTGCAGCATGACTTGGAGGTACTTTCGTAACCGCGTGTCCTCCAGGCTACCTGAGCACGTCATATTCTGCAGGGTAACTTGCAGTTTGACATTACCGGAGTCTCTTTAAATTTCCAACCGGTAGGCTTGCCACTCCTTCCCGCCCTCCAAAACGTAACCGTGTTATACCGCGTGTCCTCCAGGCTACCTGAGCACGTCATATTCTGCAGGGTGACTTGGAGGTACTTTCTCTACCGCGTGTCCTCCAGGCTACCTGAGCACGTCATATTCTGCAGGATAACTTGGAGTTTGACATTACCGTAGTCTCTTTAAATTTCCAACCGGTAGGCTTGCCACTCCTCCCCCGCCAAAACGTAACCGCTTTATACTGCGTTATACCGCGTGTCCTCCAGGCTACCTGAGCACGTCATATTCTGCAGGGTGACTTGGAGTTTGACATTACCGTAGTCTCTTTAAATTTTCAACCGGTAGGCTTGCCACTCCTTCCCCCCCCAAAACGTAACCCCGTTATACCGCGTGCCCTCCAGGCTACCTGAGCACGTCATATTCTGCAGGGTGTCTTGGAGGTACTAGATTCGGCATATCATAAGTCCGGAACCATCCATCCGCCAAGCCATAGTAAATAACCGCCATAGATAGTCATAGTCATAGTGTGCTTGTATTAACGCTTGCTTCCCCTCCTGGTATCCGTCCGCCGTCTACTTATGGCCGATTCATTATTGCTGGTTACCTTTTTCACTATTTAATCACCGTATTATCGTGTCGCACCGCTTGTACGCCCGATTACTGTCCCCGCTCGCCTATAATAAAGACCGCTTGTAGAATAAGTTGTAAATATGAAGATGTATGTATAGTGTAAATAGTAATTAGTGTGTAGAATAAATGTAAATATATTGAATGAGAGTTGTTTCATTAACTGTAGTGTGTAAGTTACCTTTTCCCGACCCCTGGCTTATCCGTTTCTTCACTGTAGTTGCCCGGCCTCTATCGTCCCGCCGATAGAGTAAAGTGGTGTTTCTGCACTCTAAACAGAAACTGGCGCCCGAGATATCCGTACTGTGAGCACCGCCGTAGTGTTGGGCGTCAAAGTGACACTTCTGCTCTTGTGTAGAAAAGAAGAGAACGTCACAATGCGTGTGGATAATTGTGGATAATGTGTGTGGATAATTGTGGATAATGTGTGTGTGTGGCTAATAATTGTGGATAAATAATGATGACCTGCTACACTTGAACTCATATAGTAAAGGAGTAAACATGTATACATGTAATATTTGCAGAAAGACGGTCTCTTGGTTTAAGACATTCTAATATTCATAAAATGATATCTTTTCAGTGTGACTTGTGTAATAAAACATTTAAGAGAAATTATACCTTAAAAAGACATATGCAAAGAGCACACCCCGTCAATGATATGTATAGTCAAGATATCTAAAAATATTAAACATTCGTCTAAGACACTTGAAAATGAATATCAAAGAGAAAATTATGCTGTGTCATCTGTAGCACCAGACGCTGTCTACACAACTTGCCGCGAGATCTTCTACACATAATAATAATTTTGGTAATTATCAAACTAAAGAAAATGAGGACTAGTGAAATATTAAAGTGGACCTCGGGCACTGATCCTAATGACCTCGTTGAAGATATAAGAAATAACGTTAGGCTAGGCCTAGAATATCATATATACATAAATACTCTGCGAGATATGGGTATTATTGAATAAATTTTTATATATTTTACTGTTTCTTGTATTGCACTTGTCTAGTTACATTTATAGACATAATATTGTTTCCTATTTAAAATATTTTGTATTATAAATGTGAAAATTAAAAATTATAATAACCAAGTATTTTTATTTAAATACATTATAACAAGTTAAATGAGTCTTTCCCTGTATATAGAAAATTATTTTTCCTTTTTTAAATAACCCGCTAAATCCTACGGACATTGCCGCAATCTTTAATGTTATTATTTATTGTCTATACATATAATTACCTTTTCAGTGCCGTAAGTGGTAAACAGCTTGCGCATGCACATAGAGTATTAAATTTAAATTAAAAATATATGATACAAATTCAAATTTGTGATTATATTTGTCTATAATATTCTTTATATCCTTTGATTACTAGTGTTATTGTGAAATAGTGTTTAAATATTGTATAAATTCTCGTGTTTGCTGTTTACTAAATTTTTTCTAGGAAGCCACGATGTGAATACATGTTTCCATTTAAAATAATAATACCATTTTTAATATTAGGTCTAATTGTTTACATTTATATTTTTATATCTTTTGATATGCCGCTTAATTTTGTGAAAACGATTTTTTTACTTATATTGTGTAAATTAATGTACATTTTTTTATTTTCTGTTTCGGTTATGCTGAAAGTAATATATTTTTTTCTACGTAAGCCATCCGCGAATCCTTTAGCATCAAGCCGAAATATTTCTGTACCTCAGAGCTGAGATAAAATGTTAAGTCAATATGTATACAATGGTCTACCTATTCCTATTTTTCGTTTATTTTTTCTTGTTCTGGTAAAAAGTTGGTCACTTTTAAACAATGTTCAGTCACATCACAGATTAGAACAAGAGTTGGTTAAGTCCGCACTCCTCATGCACAAAATATTTGCCTCTGAACATATTGCAAAGCTGTAGTATTTTAATTCATCCACTTGCACTTAGACGTCAGTCTGCAAGTAATAACAGGGCAAATAAATACTGTTTTTATGACGTAGTTACAAGTGGCAAGTGTTCTGTTGTGCTGTAGTCAAAAGAGAAGATGCATTCAAGAGCTACAATTTTGTCTAGTTCTGAGAGCAACGTAGAAGAAAAACAATGTAAGAGTAAAAGGTTAATTCAATATTTTGGAAAAAATTTCAACCACTATTTTTTACATTATATTCTTATTGCTAGAAGTAATATGGACATTCTTATTTTAGGTAATGCGGTTACTGACAGCTATCCTATCAAAGATACAGATACAGCGACTTCTCAATCGATTAGGGTCTGGAATATCGACGCCTGATTTATTAGAAAACTAAATGCTTGATGCCAAAGTATGCACTTCCGTTGAAGTTATAACAAATAATACTGGTGTAACACCACCTGATTCTTTTACTGGTCGAAATCATCTATTTGAAAAGATTGAAAGTGTTAAACGAAATATTGATGTACTCTCAGTTTTCTCTCGGCATATAGTAGCAGAATCAGAGAATAATATTGCACACCCACCTGATCTTAATAGTGACAATAGCATGCTTGATCCAAACTATGAAGACGACAATGAAGATATTAGTACCAGTAGCAGCAGTGATGAAGAGGAGCAGAAAGACGAAGGAAAAAGGCAACTAGAAAAGACGATCCAATGCCAAAGCATGGAAAAAAATATTAAAAAGCAGAAAAGACACTCAGGATTAGAATATTGGGCAGAAAATACCCGGCTTGTTGCAAAAAAAAACACCCAACTTTTTTGTAAAACCCTTTTTAAAAAAAAAAAAAAAATTTTAATAAAAAAAAAGTTTTCTAAAAAAAATTCATAATTTTGTTGCCCCATCAAAAAAGTTTAGACATGAAACGGCAATTTATAGCATCTCACGTACATTAACTACCAATTAAGAACACGTGAAAGAAATAATTTACGTCAAGGCAAGAGGCAGTTTACTAACAAATACGTTTTCGAAGTCAAAGGCCAACATGTAACCGTATTCAAAACACATTTAGCATTTCTCAGAAATCAGTTGGTACAGCGACCAATAAAAAAAGGGATGGTGGTTTAATATCCCCTGATAAAAGTGGAAAGTATGTTCCAATAAACAGAATTCCTGAGGAAATTTGAAACAGTGTTCGGAACCATATCTCCAGATTTCCCGCTTATGAATCGCATTATTCGCGTGAGAAAACTAAAAAACGATACCTGGGAAACCATTCAATTTAACAAAAATGTATGCATTTTATTTGGAAGACTCTGCTGATAAAATAATATTCCTCAAGGTTCTATTGCCAAAGAATGGTTGTATTCGGAAATTTTTAATTATGAATATAATTTTGGATATAAACCACCTGACAATGATACGTGTGATATTTGCGATAGGTTTAAGATGCAATTACAAGAAACGGATACCAAAGAAAACCGACTTCTATTGCAAAGTCAATATGATCAGCATCTTGAAGACACCACTAACCGATATAAATGAAAAGCAAAAGACAACGATCGTTCGAAAATTATAATTTTGAAAAGGTTGTAATGATCGACTTAGAAAAATGTTTGCGCACACCAAATCTTTCAAATTCGTAAAGTTTTTATTCCTTAAAGCTTTGGACATTCAACTTATTTCGCAATTTGTACATTTCCAAGTCAGAAAAGGGAAAGCCTTGGAATTTTGTTCTATAAGACGGATTTTAATGAAGATAATTTTAAAAACTAGGCACCAATAGAAAGACAAGGCGAACGGGTACTATTCCCGATCGATTAGAAAGAATCAGAGACGGGCCTAAAGCTATTTCTACAAAGAAATATAATCATTTGAAAAGATTATTACAATGGGTACCTAAATCTTTTCACGATTTTTATAATAATCGCATATGGTGAAAATACTGAAGATGATTAAATAGTATGTACCTGCTTCTTTAAATATACACGTTCTTTAGGATACATTTTTTAATCACAAGGCTGTTTCCAAAAAGTGATATTTTCTTTTATTTAACTTAGAAGTAGTTTTTAAACGGGTAACTAATAAATAATTCCTTTATTTGTAAGTTTGATTTTTTTTTAAATGAAAGTTTTGTGACAACATTGTTTGCCTTTAGAACTAGTTTCTTTCGTTTCACTTAACAATATAGTTAAGTCCAAATATCAAAATTTTTCTTCGAGCCAAGTAACGTTGTCACCTAAAAAAAAAAATTGTTATTTTTTTCTAAATCTAACTATGCGGTGCAAAACTCTCCTTCCATGTATTGATTATTAGAAGTTTTGGAAAAATTATCTCAAATACGTACTTTGAAATCGACATATGTAATTAGTAAACCAAAACTTTAAAATGCCTCTCCTGTAAAATAATAATTTATGACAACATAGTTTGGCCACAGCATAAGAAATTGTTTTCTTAGGCTGTGGTTTGGCTCTGAAGTATAGATTTATATTATAATTTATATACAAAACAGCCGTCTAACAGGTATAAACTCATTTTGTAATTTTAACCCTTAACTGCTCTAGTAAGGTCCTGCGATACCCCAGGCGTTGTGAATATTTTCATAACTTCGCTATTAAATGGCAGATAGCGCTTGGGATTTAAATAATCTTCAAGCAAGTTGAGGTCTATTATTAGTCAATCGCAAATAGTTATAGCAGCTGTAGTTTGTGAACTAAAAAAAAAAGTCTTAGAATACCCCACCAGAACGTTTACGTAAGTTTTTTTTTAAATTGTTCGATTAGTGTTTTTAAAATATCTATAAATATTTAAACTAATAGTGGAAATGTCAGCATTTGAAGTTATGTATAATTTTTTTCAGTATGGCATCATCAAAACCGTTAACAGACGATGAATTAAGACGTATGGTTGAAGATCCAGAATTTTTTTGAATCGGATGAGGAGAGTGACGCAGAGAGTGCTGCATTTATACCTAGTGATCATGAAACCACGTCGGAAATTTCATCAGAAAGTGATGATTCAGAATCTAGTAATGAAAATGATGATTTTCCTTTAGATGATAGGTGTTTTTTTTTTGGAAAGAAACACTGTTATAAGTGGTCAAAAGAAGCTCCCAAAAAGTACCCGTGCACATAATTTGGTCATACGTATTCCAGGTAATAAAAATGAAGCAAGAAATATTGGCACATCGGCTTGGCAATTATTTATCACAGAAGATTTTTTACAAATAATTTTAATCAACACGAACACCAAAATAAGCGAAAAGAAAAATAAATATAGGGCTCCTCAACCTTCATATATCAAACCTCTAGATATGATAGAGTTGAGGAGATTTCATAGGTCTGCTTTATTTGTCTGGGATAATGAAATCAAACCATGAAAATGTTGAAGGACTTTTTGCACATAATGGGACAGGACGTGACATTTTTCGTGCAACTATGAGTGTTCAGCGATTCCTGTTTATTTCATCATGTTTGCGGTTTGATCGTGCTACCACAAGAGAAGCTAGAAAAGTCAATAATAAGCTTGCAGCAATTCAGGAATTATGGGAACTCTTTATAACTAGTTGTCAGAAATACTATACACCAGGCCAGAACGTTACAATTGATGAAATGTTAGTTCCATTTCGTGGTAGATGTAGATTTCGCATGTATATGCCTAAGAAGCCTGCAAGTACGGATTGAAAATAATGTGCCTTTGCGATTCCCGAAAATTTTTATTTGTGTAATGCATTTGTCTACACAGGAAAAGACACAAAGAAAGAAAAAACTTTGTCAATTCCAACATAGGATGTTCTCAAACTTATAACACCAATTCAAGAAACAAATAGAAATATCACTGTAGATAATTGGTTTACGTCACTTGAACTGTGCGATCAAATAGAAAGACAAAAAATTAACAGTCTTAGGTACTCTGAAACAAAATAAGCCGCAAATTCCACAAGAATTCAAACCAAATAAAAAACGCCCTGTAAAATCTGCTTTATTTGGACATAACCAAGACAAGACTATTTGTTCATATGTACAACGAAAAAATCGAGCCGTTCTGTTATTATCAACGATGCACCAAGATCAAAAACTTAGTGGAGAAAATGACATACCAGATATGATTATCGACTACAACAACACAAAAGCAGGTGTAGACGCACTGGACCAACTATGTGCTAACTCTCGTCGAACACGCAGATGGCCAATGGTTATTTTTTATGCAATTTTAAATATCACAGGCGTTATTGCTCTTATTATACTTCAATGCAATACAGATATCGACTCAGTTGATGATAAAACAAGGAGAAATTTGCTACAGGACCTCGGAATTGCTTTGGTGAAACCCCACATTGAACGTCGTGATGTCAGACCTCTCTCCCGTGAACTGAGGGAAGTTGTATTGAAACTTGGTGGTACGCCACTACCTTCAACCTCTTCCGAATCAGAACCCATGAGAAAAGCACGATGCTATATTTGTCCGAGATAAGCAGACAAAAAAACTAAAATGGTGTGCGAAAAATGCAATCAACATATATGCCCTACTCACAAGAAAGTTAGTTATGCCAAAATTGTTTGTAACGATGTTATTTATAAGTCATTATATGGATAATGTTAAGTTATGAAAATAAAATTTAAAAATTCTATCTATGATGTTTTACATATTGATATTTATTATTGGGGTTCTTTAGGCCCCCACTGGAGAATTAACGTAATTCTATTTCACCAGAGTACTTAAGGGTTAAATATTACTTGTACTCCTCAAAATATCTATAGTACTGTACATGTATGTGCTAAAAATAGAAGTATAAAAATGCATTTTTTGATGATGCTGTTTGGGTGTCAAATTTGCTTCTGTAGACTGAATGTCAAATTTACTATATGCTTTTTCAGCATTTTAGGTCATCGTATTCATTTAAGACATATCATTTCACGCGCTTTGTTAACCGTAAGAACTTTTATTAAAAAACATGCTTTAATTGTAGTAACTGGAAAAACAAATATCCATCGTTAATATTTATTACCTATACAGGGTCACACTCATATATTGGATATTATATCATAAAGACATTTAGCTTTTAATTTTACTACCTATACAGGGTGTATCACTCTCATATATTGGATTTAATATCATAAAGACATGTAGCCTAAGTAGTCGTCTTTAAGCAATTTTTTATTTTTAAAATAGTCTACAGACAGTGCTGCCATCTTTGATTTTTATTACGTATAATTAATTGGCAGAGCTTGTAGCAAAAATATTAATAAATTGCTGGAATCATATAAAATAATTTTAACAAGACATATGACTTACCCTGTCTTAACCTACAGATTTAAGAATATAGCAGCCATCTTATTGCTTTGACATATATAATTACTTTTTTTAAACGCTGTCATTGGTCGGGGCTTGTATAAATATCCAATAGTTACACCTACGGCAGCCATCTTTGACACATAATTTATTACTTTCATTAAACACTCCCATTGGTTGTGCTTACTACGAGCAGCCATTTTTAACCCCAGATCTACTTCTCTTAGTTCTTCTCTCTTAGCTACAATCTTAAATATAAGTCTACAATCTTAGATATAAATCTATAGTATTGGCCAAAATCTCCCCCCTCCCATCGATACTAAAATCTTAGACCTATGCCATTGGCCTCGGAGCTCCCCCACCCCGATACCAACAACTAGGTTCTAGGACCGCCCACATACACACCCCCAGGGTCAATAATAATATTGGAGACCGGACGTTGGTAGTTGAGCTCACAGCCCCACTGTTTAACTACTTTTAATAAATAAAAAGAGTTATTTAACATGTTTTTTTTTCGTTTCTACAAATTTCCTCCGGGAATTTATACATTTTTTAATTTTAAATGTTTAAATTTGTCGTTACTTTGGTCAAATAGAATTTATAGTGATAAGTAAATTGCTGTCTTCATTGATAAAAGATATATAATCGCAATTTTCAATCTTTTTAAAAATATGATCATTTAATGGTATTGACGAGCTAAGTAATTTACACTGTTTGTTAAAATAGTTATATTATACTCCATTTTACAGTACCAGGAAAATTTGTATCGTTTGTATCAGCATTATGCAGGCAGCAAGAAGTTGCAACTCTCCGCAGCACAATTTCCTGCGAAAATCGCAGCTAAAACGGTTAAAAGATCTCTAAACGTAGATAAATTATGAGGTTATGTTCGTAAGCAAGTTCAGTTGAAATATTTTGATATTTGTATAATATTTAAAATAAAAAAGTTATTTATTAAATTTTCTATATTATTTTAAACTATATTAATTAAGTGTAGAACGTTTTAAAGCGATTACGAAACTTCAGTATTTTCTCGCTACTGACGTCACGTTTAGGAACGAAAGCCACGCCTCCATGCGCATTGGCACATCGGTGTATTTGTATCATGTTTACTGTGTAAATTTCAAAATGTAACTACAAAATATCTGATGTGGCCAGTAGATAACTTTCTTATACCAGTATATATCATCCTGATCTAAATAAATCATTCTATCATCTAATTTTTAATTAAATTTTAATAGCGTATCTTGAAATGTTTCATTAAAATTTTTAAATAATTAATTCACAGGTCTACAAAAAAAATTTTTTTTTGACAGATGTTTTGGTTCTGAGAAGTGATTTTTTATAATTTTGGTGAGCTAATTCCGAAAATCTCACGCATTTTTTTGTATCACGTAAGGTTTTTTACAAATGATAAGGGAAAAAAAACATTTTATTGAAATATAGGTATACATTTATATTTAGTGCAAGAGTGGAATACAAATCTGAAAAATATATACTATATGTATTTACTGTTTCTTTGAATGAAATCTTCGCCGCTTTGCCTGAAAACTTCGTTGAAAGGACTTTCGGCTGTGGGTTTTATGGGGCATATCCCGTTGTAACATCCAACAGTAGTCTACCATCATTGACACGCTCCATTTACCTTGGTATCGCCTTTCAATTTCTTTTATATCTTGGTGAAATCTCTCACCCTGTTCTTCGCTAACTGCTCCAAGATTCTCTGGAAAATAGCCCAAGTGCGAAAACAAGAAGTGCAATTTTAAACTCATATTGCACCCTAGCCCATGAAAATGTTGCAACATATTTTTACAATATTTTCATAGTCTTCGTCCTTACGATTTCCAAGAAATTTTTCAATTACTTCCTTAAATGAGGTCCAAGCATTCTTTTCATCATTGGTCATAGTGTCTTCAAAATCCTTGTCTTTATACAATGTTCTTATCTGAGGCCCAATAAAAATACCTTCTTTCAGCTTGACATCTGATGAGGCTGGAAATTTTGCGCACAAGTATTTAATACACTGTCCGTTTTTGTCGAGAGCTTTTACGAACTGCTTCATCAAGCCCAGTTTGATATGAAGAGGAGGCAATAATACTTTTCTGGGGTCAACTAAGTTATTTCTCATTATGTTTTTACTACCAGGTGTAAGGCTTGTTCTAGAGGGCCACTCTTTTTGAGTCCAGTGTTTGTCTCGTGCACGACTATCCCACTCACAAATAAAACAGGGGAACTTTATATAACGTCCCTGTTGTCGCAGTAACATACAAAGCACCTTTAGGTCACCACAAAGCATCCACTAATGTTCTTGGTAATTTATTTTTTGTAAAAGAAGCTCTAAATTTTCGTACGTTTCTTTTAGATGTACCGAATGAGCAACAGGAACCGAGGCCAGTACGTTACCATTGTGCAATAAAACGCCTTTTAGACTTCTTTTACTTGAGTCAGTAAACAACCGCCACTCTTCTTTGACGTACAGGACATTTCCTAACTTTGTAACCAAGTCAGGAATATTGTTACAATATACCAACGATCCCTCTTGACTAAAGTATTGACTTAATTCCTTTTCTCGATCCTGTAAAATGTCGTTGTGGTTCCAGGTGCCAACAAATTTTTCTCACGAAGTCTGGAGGCTAACAATTCCGAAGCATTCTTTGCAAGGTGCAAATCTCTAATTAAATCATTTAGTTCGCTCTGATGAAACACTTCGGTCTGGTTGCTGTTTTCTGGATTAAACTCTGAGTCACTGAAGTCAGAAACCGACATCTCTGATGCTGACGAAGCGACGTTTTGTATATCTTTTAGAAGGGTAGGTATTGGTACATCCGGTCCATGAGGAACTGGTCGAATAGTAGAATCTACATTGGGGTAGGAAATTTGTTTTTTATTTTTTCTGTTGAAACCTTGAACATCACACGAACAAAAATAACAATCGTCACTATGATTTTTGGGCTCCCGCCATACCATAGGAATTCCAAAACTTAAACATTTCTTCCTACCTTTTGTCCAATTTCTTAATGCTTCTACACAAATAGAACAAACAATATGGGGTGCCCAGGATTTGTCTTGGTAGCCAATTTTTACTTGAAAATAGGCATAATATGCGTTCTTCACAAAAGAAGTTACATTTTGCCTTTGCTTTGCCACGACATAACTACAGATATAACAAAAGTTGTTTGTATTGTTTGCACAATGCCTTCTTTGCATATTTATTTATTTTATAACTTTAGAAAACCGCGAAATACAATAAAACACTCGCCAGTAGGGTTAAACGACGACTGATCAATGTAACAATGATAAATGAACGTGTATCGACAAGTTTCTGCGTCGACTCTGTTATATTGCTGAGAAAACTGCTGTAAAACAGTGTTGCCAGATCACAATTTTTAGTAATAAATTTAATTATAAGAAGCATGGGATAAAATAGGACGAAAAATTTCCCATTCGGTAACCTTTCAAAAGTATACCTATGAAACAATACATTTTAGGCATAATGCCGTGTTGTAAAAAAGCTGGACGTGATGCAACAAAAATAACATTATTTTTGAGATCAGTGCCTCAAAATAAATCAATAATAGCTGATAGCTCCTAAACATCAAAATTTTTGTAGACCTGTGTTATCAGCGTCATTCGATACTGTCAATAATAATTCGTCATATATTTTAATAATTTTTTGTTACTGACATTGACATTTGTGTAACTAAATTAGATCTTTCAAATGTCAACCTATTAAATTTATCCTAACCCCATTTTATGAGGCCAAATGTGTACAAAACTTCAGTTTACATCAGCTTTATTTAAGTACTTGGAAAATATATTTTATCCGCTTGATATAGTAGATATGATATATAATCTTTCATCAAGAATATATTTTTTGTAAAGTCAAATACAAAAAAAGTTTGGGTCCCGTGGACCCCCTTTCAGCTGGCCAATTTTGCTCATTACCGAATTTTTTATTGTCTGGCCTTTAGAACAAATTTTAAAGCTTTATCTCAAAAACTGTGGCCTGTTATCGCGATACTACAGACATGCGGACAGATTTTTTTTTCATAAAGTTATGTTTTTTCATTACAATTCGTTGAGATTCGTCCAGAAATGCAATAAAATTTTTTAATTTCTTCCCCCGAAATTGTTCCTTTTTTCTTCTTTCATTCATTATGTCTCTTCTGGTGGTATCACATTCACCAAATTTAATGTTACCTAAAATGTTGTTGACAATCTGAACTGCCAAATTTGGGAACTCTTCCATTAGTATTTTTTGTTATCGCGGACGGACGGACGGACGGACGGACGGACGGTCGCACGGACGGAAGCACGCACGGTCGGACGCACGCACGCACGCACCCACCCACGCACGCACGCATCCAACCACCCACCTACCCACCCACCCATTTGATGTAGGTATCGCGATTTTTCACGAATACCGGGTGACACCATATCTTCTATTTTTTATTTCATTCAAGATGTACATTTCTATCATTTCCCTTTTATTGGAGGTTTATACAAAGAATAACCGGTATTATTACAGTTTTACGTGCAACCTGCAGATTGTAATCTTTGATGAGAGTAGCGAATTAATGATCTGGATTGTACCGTGAGATCGTGCACCGTGCCACAGACATTTCGGTTATTCCCTATTGCTCGTCGCCGTCGTACTCGTATCGAATTCCTCGATTGCCTTTGTAAATAACTGTCACAGACAATGACAAGTGTAATATTTGATATTAGATATATTTATATTAATCAAATAACATACTATTTAATAGTATCGATATCACAAAAGAATGCCGTTACGTCATTGTTATAATTCACATGAATGAGAGTTACCGCGCTTGATTTCACCATGAGAGACGCCTAACAATAACTTTTGACAGCGACTTTACTCGTCAGTGGCGCCAACTGGTGAGCCTAAAAACGTAGCCCTTATTGAATCAGCACTACGTTAGTCAAATTCGTTCTTGATGAAATGACGTCCAGATATAAACAAACTTTACTTCTACGTTCCAGTCAGTTGAAAAAAGTAAAAACATAACCTACAATTTGTCCGCTGAAAGTCAGAATAATTTAACGATTTCGTCAGTTTAAATATGAACTAATTTTGTGTTTTTATAATTTGGCAAAATGCAGATTGCTTGTAGAACAATTACATTTAAATAATTAATTAACATCATTAAAAATAAAAACATTTCCTGATGGCGTTCTAGAAAAAGGATGTTGTATGTAATTTTAAGAATCATTATTATTACATATTGAAACATAACTTTTGTCTTGAAGATTAACTATCGTTAGTTCTGAAAGATTTGTTTTTCATATACAAAAATCAATAAAATAAAGAAAACGATAACAATCAAACTCAAAAATAAACAAATCCAAATTTGACAGGTGACATGCAGAAACAGGAAACCATGAAACATGTGACAACGACACTGGTCAAAAGCGTTCGATCAGATTGATCGATATTATTCTCGCTTGTTACGGAGACGTACGAAATCAGCCCTTCTCTCCTTTTTTTCTCGTCAAGGAAGTTAGGTCTTCGTATAATGCACCAACAAAGTTAGTTTGAGATATTAACAGTCACATATAATGGATTTCCTTGCGCTATCTCTCTCGTTTTATTATTTTGCAAACAAAAAAACGCTTGAACAGCGTACATTATAGATTAGTGATATATTTTTGACGTCACATTCTTTCGTGATTTCGATAGTAGAAAAGCTTCACGTTCCAGTCAGTTGAAAATGGGATTTCAAAGCCAATACCATTATATTGTATCATATTATACGTTCTTTACTATATAATAGAATTTAAGACTAAATAACCTTTTCCAAAGTATATTTTCGTACATTTATGGGTAAAAATACGATAATGTGTCAAATTGCTTTTTTTTTGAAAATATTTTAAGAATATTTTTAAAAAATATTGATAAAAACATATTGTTTTTAACTTACTTAAATATGTAAAAGGTGTGTCCACGCACAATATTGATTATCCAAAGATGTACAAAAATTCATGGGGACCGTAGTTACGTTTTAAAAGGACCGACGTTACCCGGTGTTTTTTCTTTTTTAATTCTTTGAAGCCTTTCTCTGTACCGCTCAACTCGGCGTTCAGCTAATTGAATCTTTAACGTTACTGCTTTTAAGTCTCTGTAGTTTTTAGACCTATTCCTATTCTTCTTTCTTCTACCACTTAATCGCCTAGATTCATTTAATCGGTTTTCTCTTGCAGGAATATTTTCACTTCTCTCTAAATCTTCTGACTCTCTCTCTGCATTGTTTTCTCATTTTTCGTTTTTGTCGATCACTCATATCGTCAATTTTTTTCCGTTTTGTTATGTTGTATTCATTATCTTTTTGTCTCTTTATCTCTTTCTGTTGTTCCGTCATATTGGCTCTCTGTCGCCTTTTTTTCTCTTTTTCATATATTCTTTTTCCTTCAACTGTCTTACGTTTTTTTGCTCTTTTCTGTGACGTTTCTTTTGTTTGTCTTAATTGGCTGGTTCCACCACTATTATCGATCGTACTTTTTGTATTCAATTTAATTTTCCACATTATTTTAATAACTGCAAAATCGCTTTGCTATTTTAGTTCTGATCTATTAAAAAATGACATTAATTAATATACATTGAATAATATAATGACGGTCCCCCGCCACGTAACAACGGTCCCTTTTTGGAAGGGACCGTCGTTACAGAGACCGTCGTTATATTTTCTACTAAAATACGTATATTTTAAATCAACAACTAAATGCAAAGCTACGAAAATGCTAGGTTATGTACTACTCATACTTCTTTACTTCCCAATATCATTTTAGATCCAAATAAATAGCACTTGCTTGATATATATTTAGGGACCGATATTACCATTAAATAACATATTTCAAAAATATTTGAAAAAACAATTTAACAACTAATTATATGACAGTAAACAAAAGTACTTACCATTAAACATGTACTTCACAACTAACTGACAGTTGAAAAAAATATTTAAAAAAAGCATTAAGTAAACAGCGACAACTGTTATTCACTTTTGAACTAATAGTACCATGTAAAGTTTAAAACCATGGGACACAATTAAATATTTTTTTGATTCGACGTTTATATAATATTTCAGAAGAATATTGTTGTGTCAAAGAGATAATGTTGTTCTAATGCCTAAGATAAATAGTTTTTGAGGATATTAATAATAATAGATAATTTACACCATTATACATGTTCAAAAAGGCGACTTGGGACAAGGGACCGCGTCGTTACGTTTTGCGGGTAATATTATATTTTTTCAGTTTTTAATTAATATTCTATATCTTTTGTAATTTATTAATTAACTATTAGGTAACAGCTACTAACTCATATTAAGAAAATATTGTAAAATTTGATTTTTAAGACATCTAAGCAACCTGGGACATGAAATGGCCCGTTATCATATTTTTACCCTTATACTATTTTATATAAATTTGTAAATGAGTGCCAAATTTATGAAGAATATTTATGGTTTTGATTTCATACCCATTTTTATTATAGGTTCAAAGCTCTGTACAAAGGTCTTCTCCCAAAAGTTCTTCGACTGGGTCCAGGTGGCGCAATAATGTTAATAGTTTATGAGTACATGCATAAATTTTTGTCACAACAATTTGCTTGACATTTTCCTAACGCTTAGATTTAAAATAACTATTTTGTGATCTGTTTTTATACTTGTTACAAGAGTAAATTAATTTTAATGTGTATTTATTCATTTATATTTATTTACAACCTGACAGGATATAAACTGAAATGTATGTTAATGTGATTTGTAATTTGTAGTATCGCTTTTTCCAGGGAATGATACGGATGTTTTAAATATACTTTTGTTATAAAATGTAATAAATAAAAAAAGGATAAATGATATAAACATTTTTTTATTATAGTTTTATAATGAAATTGAACACAAAAAATTGTAATGTGCCATATTGTGGTGTAATTAAATATGAACTATTGCATTTCTGTTTTTAATTTTTTTATAATCTTATATTTTGCTTCTCAATGTGGCTGTGAAGATCTACAAGTTCAGTCTTGAGTCTATCGAAGATATCAGAGAGGCTGAAACAAAAAATGTGTTACAGTTATACTAGCTATACTAGTCAAGTTGTAAGTTTAATCAGAATAAGCTGCGCCGTGTTGTTATGCAGAGAGAAAAATAGAAATTTTTTTTTTTCCCATATAAAAAAAATATTTTCTTGTAGGCACCCCAAGCCAGGCGCTATTTTTTTTCAAACCTCCTTACATTTACCCCCCAAATTTCCCCCCCCCCCCCCTTTTCTCCCCCCCCCCCCCCCCCCAAAAAAATAATTCCATTTTTATTCCCCCAAACCAAACTCCAAAGAAACAAAGAATTTAATCATCGTTTTGTCTTTATTTTTTTTTTTTTTTTTTTTTTGATGAAGAAAAGAAAAAAAAATTTTTTTTTTTTTTTTTTTTTAATATGAGCGTCCCAAGACAATTCCGAATAGCTTAACGCTGTCACCTTTAACAATTGCATTGTTGGTAAAAAAAATAGTTTTTGAGTTTTCTCTGTTTATTTTGAACATATTATTATTGTACTAATTTTCAACAGAAATTTGAGTTTCGTTGAAGATTGTTTGTAAGCTATTAAGTTGTTACTTTGATTTATTATCTGCATGACAGTTTTGTTTGGAAAGAGATAGAAAAAAAAGATCGTTAATAAAATAACGAATAGTAGAGGGTCCAATACAAAGCCTGGGGGTATCCTGTGTTTCATTATCCGAAAAACCGATGTTTGATTTTCATTTCTAACGTACTGTCCCGATTATAGAGATAGGATTTTAGTAATATTAATGTTGGGCCTTTAACACCGCAGTGGCTAAGTTTTTTAATTAGAAATCGTGAGAGACAACCGAAGGCTTGGCTAAGGTTTACTGGTGTAATTGCTGTATATTTATCCTCCTCAAAACCCTGAACAATGTCACCCACAACTTTACAGACTGCATCTATTGTAGAATACGTTTCCTAAAGTAAATTGGTATTTATGAATATGCGAATAATTTTCAAAATATTTCGTTAAGCGATGTTTTAAAATAATCTCAATAATCTTGCTGAGCACTGGTACAATAATTGATATAGGGCGATAATTATCGAAACTCGCGATGTATATTAAATTGTACTAAATGAAATATTTATTTTCTTAATTTACATGTATACTCTTGAGTATCTTTCTTAATACTACTTAACCTGTCTGGAAAAACTAACTGACTGCCCTAATCAACCCTGCCGGCCATGTGGTTCATTTTCCACTTTCTCCTAAACAGGGCCTTATCCTAAATTAATACAAAACACAAACATCTTAAATTAACATAAATGATGAAGTACCCCTGCCCTGGGCTGCTCGATAAATATAAATAATTATTGCATTTATATCATTGAATTCCAAATTAACTATTACGTAAAAGGGTTAAATCATTTTTTTCTTAGAATGTTGGCAGAAAACGTATGAATTCAAAACTATAGGGTCTAAATTATTCAGCTAAGTAAAAGAACACACAGTATGCATTTAATATTTTAAATCGTTGACAAAACTGTACAAAATATCAAAACATTCTCCAGCCGAGAACCGATAAGATAAACAAACCGACGTAAACACGTAGGGTTGTAAGAGTTTTACTAAGAATAGGGTCAAAGGCTAATAAACATGGTCATTATATTACTTTTCACCTAAAGCATCTTGAGTTATATTTCGTTGGGAGAGAACAAGTTAACGTTTGGCTATCTCCGTCAAACTTGCAGGCTTAGACAACGAACTCACTCACGGGAAATCATATAAATACGCGAGGCGGCGTACGATCGTGGTCACATCTTTGGCAACCCTAGTGTTTATCGCTGGCTCTTCGGGGCCTGGAAGTCAAGGATTAACCGCTCTCCTGGCTTATAGCCACCGTCACCGATCGCGAGCACATCTTTGGCAAGTTCAGGGTTTATCGCTGGCTCCTCGAGGCATGGAAGTCAAAGTTAGACCATTAGCCCAGCTTATAGCCGCCGTCACGGTTGTGTTAACTTTTTGGCATCTCTAGTGTTTATCGCTGGCTCTCCGGAGCCTGGAAGTCAAAGAGAAACCACGATTCCGGTTGTCATAACCGCCGTTTAAGTACAGAGAGCGGTTCACCCAAGTTGGTGCAGAAACCTCTGTGGCCTGGTCTCTGTGACCGAGGACCTGTACACTGCCTTAATAGCAACGCCGCCGCCAACATGGAGACGAATAACACAGGGGTTACTCAGGAACTCGGGGGAGAAAACCTCGCGGAACTTTCCATGTGTCCGAAAATTGGTAAGGACGGCATTTAAATAATTTTTGTACTGCGTTGCCATTTTCTACGTACTCGAGCTCACTAAAATTCATGAAGCTAATTCAATTTCTTTGTTACGAGTGAAATGGTAACGCTAATCAAAGTACGACTCTATATGCTTGGGTTTCGCGGTTTTTAACAATATTTGACCGGTGGTACCAAATGATTTACAGATAGGGTTTTTCTGTTATAATACACTGCTCAATACATGTTTATTAATAATTAGTACAGCCTATATTAATTCTGATAGGATCAGTAATAGTAGTTGGAACTTTCATTCACTTTTCCAAATCAAGTTTGGTCAAAATAAGATAATGTACAAAATAAATAGTGTCTAGTTGAATCTGCAATATCTGTAACTTTATCAAATTTCAATTCTTGTGAGAGAATCTTGTGCGGTTAGCTGGCAGATTAGTATGGTCAGGTGTCGATACCACCACATGCAGTCTTTTGAACGCTCTGAGTGTTTTGACCAGTGGATCTTGTCTCTCGACAGGGGACCCAGTGGCCGGCATGCAGTGAGTATCGTTTAATGTTTTATGACCATAAATACGGCACGCGTGCCGTAAATGCGGTTACCGCCTGCCAACCCCTACATAAAATTCTACAGGGTAGTTCGTTTCACCTTGGTTTAAGCCGTGAAGGCGGGGGTGTATTCGGTAAGCCCACAAACAAATGGACAGTTGTCCCAGCGAATATTAATTGGCAGCGTTAGTTGTATTTATGGTACTGTTGTACGGTGACGAGTCCGCGAGTTAAATTGAAGCATGGTGTCTGCATCTGTCCATCTTCTTTGGTACCTCATACAAGGGAAGTTTCTCTTGCAACCATATGTAAGGTTTTACATATGTTATTTAAACTACGAAGCGGAAGTTTCAGCGCAGGTAACCAGGTTTGATTACTTTGCAGGTTCAGCTAGCTAAATATCAATGTATTTCTTGTGGACAGTTGTCTGCCATATGTAGGGTTCTACATATGCCACTTTAACTATTTGGCGGAAGTTTCCGCACATGCAACAAGGTTTTGTTCATGTCATGTTTTGTAATATTTCTTATAGACAGTTGTCTATGACAGAAATAAATGTGTTAAAACGTTATTTGAGTTTCCTTGACTTATTTATACTTTTAGGTACAAAAGTGAATTCTAATCATAAATCATAAATCTAAAGCTAAATATTACGTATACTAGTCATTCTTGAAAACATATATCAGTGCAGTGCAGATTAGTGTTCATATTAATTGGTAAAAATTTTGTAATCGAATTAAAACAAATTAAATCTAAAAAATGAAACAAAGTAATACCAAACTTTATAAAAGGACCTGGGAGGTTACAATATCACAACAAATTTGGGTCCTACCACTAAAACTAGACGATCACGAAAAAGGCCAACTAATTAATAGTATTACCTGTCGCGTCACGACCAGGTAAGACGTATTAAATGGCAATCAATTAAATCATCGAATTAATAAAACCAGAGTATATCGAGAGTAAATATTCGATACAAAGAATAAAACAAACTAAATCAACGAGGGGGGATTGGGTTGTCACAATGATCAAGGCACCTTGGTCTTAACATTCCGCCCGCCTTGAAGTACATCTTCAATAAAAAACACAACAACCTAGACAATAACACTAAACATATTTCTTAAATAATATACGTTAACATAAATTTAAAACAAAAACATACACAGAAAAATCCCCCTTTCCCTTTTTCCCCGTTGGTCGAGTTCAACTATCTTTATCGTCATTCAGCATCTCACAGCAAAGCATGTCACTTAATTGGCAACACACACCTTATTCACTGCCCGCCTTATTTCATCTCCGCGCACCTTAATGTCTATCACTCTGGTGACGCCATCGCTCCCTGGATGGTGTGCTGCTACTCTACCTAACTGACCATTTAAATTAAGGGCATTTAATATAAGCAATTAATATAAGCGAACCAATTTTCATCAGTTCGTGGGATCTCTGTTTCCATTTCGTCTAGGTCTGAAAGTCTGCTAAATATTTCTTACACCAACAAGACCAATAATGTTGAGTCATAGCCTGCAGTCGTTGGAACTTACTCAGTCCATTTTCAGGAATATCCATCACATTTAATTCAGGTATAGCGGTCAGTGCTCGTCCAATCAAAAAAATGAGCAGATGTCAATACCGTTAGGTCATTAGAAGCGTAATATAAGGGGAAGAGAGGGTGTGAAATAAGGATTCCTTCAATTTGAACCAACACTGTATTGAAATCTTCAAAGGTCATTGAAATATTCCCTACCACACAGCTATTGTGAAATTTTGTACTCTTTTATGCCCGCCTCCCAGATTCCACCGAAACTAGTCGACCTTGAAGGAATAAAGTGCCATTTTATATTTTCATTGGCAAGTTGATTAGCAATACACTGGGATTCCACTATTAAAAAATTTTAAATATTTGACAATTTGTTATTGGTACCAACAAAGTATAGACCGTTATCAAAATAAATATTCGCTGGCTTACCGCACGATTTACAAATCGATTTACAGCCGCAAGAAATGCCCCTGTGTTTAATTCTGATAATAATTCTATGTGCACAGCCTTGTACACATACATATGAATAAGCAAATATATGCCTTAAACAATTTCGCACCACGTGTCTTCCTGTCCTTCAACAGGAATGGACCCACATAATCAATCCCTACGTTACAAAATGGAGAGGCGCTATTAACACGTACATCATGTAAATTATCCAGAAGATAATCTGAATGTATTGACCTTGCCTTGAAACACGTAATACATACTTTAATCACCCTTTTTGCAGGAATTTCTCCTCTTATAATCCAAAATTTCTCTCTAACCGAACATAATAAATTCTTGGACCCCGCAATGCATACGTCTCTTATATTCACATTCAAGAATAAGTTGTGCTAAATTATGATCTTGAGGTAAAACTATTGGATGCTTCATATCAAACGAATGTTTTGAATTTATTATTCTACCTCCGACGCGGATTAATTATGCATAAACGGGTTTAATGTTAAAATATTACTCTTTTTACTAAGTTCCTTTTCATTTTGCAAATTATAATATTCATTTGGAAAACATTCGATTTGTGCGCCTTTATTTAAAATATTTAACGAAATTTCTAGATCAGTAGAAGTCAACGCCTCAAATAATCTATCAATTATAAGTGAACCTAACATTATTTATAAATCTTAATACGTACGCTAGCACTCGCAGAATCTTTCGTAAGGATGAAAATTTATTGACGATATTGAAGTAGTCGCCCTTCAGCGTTGAGATATTTGAAACAGATCGTTGTTTCGGCATCTTACTTCACATTCGAGTAAATTCCATTCCGTAGTATCTACAAAAAACCATTGAGGATCATGCCACCATAATTGTGACTCTCTAAGAATTTCAGAAGTAGTTCCACGGGATAGTAAATCGGCTGGATTTTCATTCGAACTACGTGATGCCACTCGTTAATATTAGTTAACGATTGTACTTCACTTACTCTATTTGCAAAAAAGGTTTTCCATTTTTTCGGCACACCTTTAATCCATGCTAACACCACTGTTGAATCTGTCTAGAAATATTTACTATCGAAATTAGATTTCAATGAATTAGTGGCCTTCTTTTGCCAAATTTGCAATTAAAACTGTACCGCAGAGTTCTGGTCGCGGTAAACTAATTTGCTTCAATATCGCAACGCGAGATTTGGCGCAAAGTAAATTCGAACTATAATTTATTAAAATCAATAATACTAGAAGATGAGTAACAAAACATAAAAAGTTGTCCGATTTATCTACATCCCACGCGAGATACGTAAATATTATCGCTGGTTTTACTCCTATTGGTCAAAATCATGAGCACGCAGAAACCCGATCGATGCCCGATCCATCACCGTCTTGACAACAAATAATGTTCTGTAAGATGACGTATGTCATTTTCTCTGTGTTTTTAAGTGATTTTAAAGTTTTGTTATTTGGTACTGTGATTAGTAATGATTTTTAGTTTTAGTTAAAAAAATTTATTTATAAATATTTATTGAGAAACAATGACTAATAAGTGTGGTGTGCGGTCAGGAAAGAATAAAAAAAAAAATAAATAAAAATTATATAATTAAATTAAATATTAATAAAAGATTAAATATATTTATAATTTAAAGGTGTTATTATTAAAAAATATTTTTTTAATTTAGAAAGAGAAGAGAAAGTTAAAAGAAATAAATGCCAGTAAGTGGCACTACGTGTGTTCACAACACTCTAAAAAAAGTGATTATAATTTATAAAATCTGGATTAAAAGTGTTGAAAATCAATGCTGTTCCATTTTTTCTCCAGGCAACACTGTCACCAACTTCGTCACACGTATTGTCCAGGTTAGTTAGTAGAGAATTATATTGAAAATTAATAATATACTGAGTAGTCACTCATTCATACCTCATGAAATAATATCAAGTAGATAGGTACATACAGAGCATCAACTGTTTTGTTGATATGTTACTTTTATTGCACCATTAGTACCCAAGATAGCAACGTATGTTAAATTTAAATATACAGGGCCCACCACCACCCTGGTCTTTATTTTTTATATTTTTTAAGCAACGGCTATGTCCGGCATATCAAATTGTGGATGTTTTTAAATTCTTTAAATTAGCGTGCAGTGATTCAAAAAAAAATTTTTTTTTGATCACTGCACTGTATATTTAAATTTGCCCTATCTTGGGTACTAATGGTGGTGAAGAAATATAATTTTCAATGCTGAAACAAGTGAGACTTCTTTTGAAATATACAAACCAACATCACGGCAATAAAAGTAACATAACAAAACAGTTGATACTTTATAGGGATCTACTTGATATTATTTCATGAGGTATGAATGAGTGATCACTCAGTATATTATTAATTTTCAATTCAATTTTCTAATAACCTGGACAGTACGTGTGATAAACCTGCGTTGCCAGGGAAAAAATAGAACAGTACTGATTTTCAACACTTTTAATCCAGATCTTTTAATAGTATAATCACTTTTTAAAGTGTTCTGAACTGAACATACGTAGTGTCACTTACTGGCATTTTCTATTTTGAGAGGTTTCAACCAACTTTCTCTTGTCACCAGATTCTCGGAAAATCTGAAAATAAACACATTTTTTAATAACAATCTTTAAAAGTGATTTAAAAACATATCAACAGACTTTTAAAACATCTACAGTTTGTGAGCTATCTTAAGAATGAGCTTTCCATTCAAGTTAAAATAAATATTTTTGTATAAGTATCTTTTTTTAATAAAATGTGGATTATTTACTGTTCAAATGGAATCAAATGTTGTTTTTTATTTTTTGGAAAGCTAACATTAATTTTACTCATTTTTGAGCTTTCACACTTTCGCTTTCACGCATTATGCCGACCCTGATCTGTTTTGTTTACTTACCTGTGAAAAAATAAACAACCCCGAGGTTTTCCTCTTTGGCCGCACACTACACACGTCTTATTAGTCATTTTTTCCCAATAAATATTTACTAAATAATTCTTTATAACTAAAAGTCGATTAGTAATCAGTACCCGATAACACAAAACTTTAAAATCACTTAAAAACAGAGATTAAAATAGGCACCAACAGAGCATTGAAAATACATTACTCAAGCAAACAAATTTTGTATATATATTAAGTTTTAAGTTATGCAAAATCATGAAAATGAACGCTGAAGTCTGGAGCCGCCTCTGGTTTGTTTTGGATACGTTGATATGTAACCATGCAAATTATTGTTTATGTATCGGTCATAATAATCAGTGTATCTATTATGGGTGTTACTTATCTTTATATTATTAATCTGAGATCATTTTTACTGGAGCTACGACAATGAATAAACAAGACTTCCTCCTTACTGATGCATCGCTAAAACCATGCAACTCAATTGTTATGTATTCGGAGATTACGGCATGTCTGGGAATTTTAATATTATTTATTACAGATAATTCATTTTGGAATGTAGCCTATTTCTTATAAAGATGTTCAAGAATTAACTTTGTCACAATTATAACCGGTCCCAATAAACACAGCTGATCAAAAATTTGACATATCACTGAAAGAATAGTACGTTTAGTACTTTGTCATATCGGATTTATTAATAAAGTCCTGAATTATATCATAATTGGAATTCCCATAAATTCCATGATTCTTATTTTGTTCATTTTCGCTAATTTGTAAAATACGAACCTCTAGTTCATTATTAACTTGAAATTTATGCAAGAAATTTTTGTCATTATGTAGCCATTTTCTCAGTTCAAACCCTGCGTTTGACAATATTTGTGAAACATCCCCTTTGATGTAAGATCCCGCATAAGATCTCCTGTCAGCAGATCATCTACATAAAAATCTTTCGATATCACTCTACTAGACACGGGTGATGTTAATATATTATCTAGAGCCAATTGAAGTAAACATTTTACTGCTAGATATGAAGCCAATGCACGTAGTTAAGGGTATTTAATTGATAACACCTTACCATCTCGTCTGGATCGGAAATCCAAAATATTTTTTGGTAATGACGTTGATTTTCGTTAATTAATATTTGTTAATACATTTTTGATATATCGGCAAATTTGCGGAACCTTAGTAAAAAAAAATGTCATTCTGCAACCTAGAGCCACTTAAATTGCACATCATTTAGCGACATACCAGAGTCTGACCTGGCCGAGGCATCAAACACTATCTGACATTTAGTTGTTAAACTTATATTTTTCGAAATGTGTGATGCGCCAGGGGATAGTAATAACTGTTTAGTAGAGTCATATGATTTAAACCTTCATATTCAATCATAAAGTTTGTATACTTAGCTCTTAGTTAGTTATGAATGCCTAATAAATTTGTTCTCTAGCGCATGAAATCTGTTAAGTGCCATTTGTCGAGAATTACCTAAATCCCTTAAGGTTTTCTTAAATGGAATATCAACAATAAACCTCCCGCTTGTTCTCTGAAAATGCTGTTCACAATATTTCTCAGATTCAGACAATATTGGGCCCTTATTTTTAACTTCTTCTAATTGCCAGAATTTTTGAATCTGGTCATCAATTGAATTGTCTGCATAGATATTTAAATGACTCATGGTTAGAGTTGGCAAGTCGTGCGGCTATTCAGTGGTGCAACAGCAGGTAGATAAATATCTGGTTAGGCAATGACGGGCTGGCGGACAAATCGAAGCGAGCCGCGAGACTAGTCCATTGTTGTATGTCGTAGTGCCTACACGTTAATTTACTCTTTTCCGTTGTATTTTATGTTGTTGAATTTTTGATAATTTTATTTGTTGTATTTTATTGTTGATATTAATTTAACAATGAAATATGTCAGACATGCGTAAGGGTAAAAGACGGCCATACGCTGACAAAGTGAATAAAAAATTTATCAGTGAATTCCCGAATTTATTCTATAATGATGCTACAATAATTTGTAAGGTGTGCGAAACAGACCTAATGTGCTGGAATAAATATGATTGTAGATGTCACATAAATACTGTGCAGCATAAAACTAAAGAAAATTGCGTGCCTTCGAAAACACAGTTTATATTCGATTTACTGTTAGTGCTGATTGCCTGTGATGTTCCTCTGCACATACTCGATAAACAACCATTTCGGGAGTTCCGGAATAAATACAATCCCCAGGTGACGTTACCAAATCACGCAACGTTTCGTAACTATGTACCAACTGTATGCAAAGACATTGTGAATAAGATTAAATGTGTATTAAAAAATACACGGCTGTGGTTATGTGTTGACGAGACGACAGATCGTAAAAAAATTATATTGTAAATGTTATAGTACGTGTACTGGACCGTCTTAAATCAACATTTCCACTATTACTAGCTAGCAAAAGACTAACTGAGTGTACTGGCCAAACAATTACGCGGGTGCTGCTGGAGACGTTTGACCTGTCAAAAAGTCAAGTGTTGCTGTTTGTGACCGATGGTGCTCGACAATGCGTTTGATAGGCCGTTCTCATCAAGAATACGGTTGTAGGTTAGTATATGTTACGTGCAAAGTGCATGCTTTACATCTTGTGGCAGAAACTATTCGACAAGGTTTTCCAAAGGTAAGATGCATTAACAGAAAGTACAAAAAAGTGTTCCTTAAATTTCCTAAACATCTTCGGGCATTTCAGAGCAAGTGTCCCGGTATTCCCGAACCACCACAGCCGATTCTTACACGTTGGGGAACATGGTTGAAAGCAGCTTTTTATTATGCTGAATATTTACAACAAATAAAAACTGATACTACAATAATTTAATCCTGACAAGGCTGCAGCCATTAAGGAGAGCCAGACAAAAGTTGAAGATATTTCCGTTGAAACAGCTTTAAAAAATATTCACAAGAACTATAAAAGACTACATGACACCATATAAAACATACAAAAAAGTGCGTTGTCGTTAGCGGAGTCACTGCAAATTGTGCACGAAGTAAATCGACTGCTACACTCTATAGGTGACGCAAAAAATGAGCCCGTTAGAGAAAAGTTTGCACATGTGTTAAAGCAAGACACCAGTTTTACCAGATTAAGAAAAATTTGTGGTGGTACTGATGGTGCAACCCCAGACCCGTTAAGTGCCTTCAAAGACTATTTTAAGTATGCCTGTATTACATCAATAGATGTCGAACTGTCGTTCGCAAAATATAAGCATGTTTTGAAATTAAATAATTACAAAACACTGTTTTTTTCTTGTCTAATTTTCATATTTATTAAGTGAAAATTAGACAAGAAAAACAGTGTTTTGTAATTATTTAATTTCAAAAAATGGATTTTCACAAAGTAATGTCATCTTCAATAATTTTTTTATAAGCATATTTTTTCATCACAGTGAACATCACTCACGGAGACAACCATAGAAACATACCTAATGTTGCAAAGTTTTTACAGATCTTCTCCAGTTTGTGATAACCAAGCTCGTTCATTAAGCTAGTTAAGAGGGTAAGTTATGCATACATTCTTATAAATTGTAACAGTTTATTGCTTTTGTTACTAGTTAATTTTTTATTATGCTTATTATATGCGTACACCTATGTCCTGCCGGCGCCGCACATTTCTGCCAACTCTACTCATGGTTATATTGGATCTTTATTAAAACTTGCCTGCAATAATCCAACCTAACTGTGTATTTTGCAACACAGGCAAGTTCACATCCCACAGAGCACACATCTATCCAGTGGATATCCGATGGTAATACTAAATAGGATTTAGAACAGCCAAAGGATGTCCCATATCCTGAAATTTTTGTCTATAGGCTTGTAAATTGTCATTCCAATGTCACACTTTGGGATAAAACATAAATCATCCAATGAATATTCAAGAAGTACATACACGTTCCAATGGAAGTACCTGGATGTCCCGGATTTCCCCAGATGTCGAAGGGACTAAATATGGATATCAGCAGGCATCCAAATCATTGCCATAATTAAATAGGAGGAGATTCTTGGATGTTGTTATGACATCCTTAAATTTTGAAATAGGATATGCAAGGGAACTCTCCGAGCGATGCATAATTTAACAAACAATAGTTTCCTGAATATTGCCATGTTATTATTGGCATTTCTTTACAATGGTCTCTCCTATGCAGTGATCGCCTATCGCCAAACGATATCATCAACTAAATGGTACATTATTACAGCTTCAAAAGATGAGAGCAAACAAGTGGCAATAAGGCACAAAGAACATAACATTGAAATACTCTTCACTTTAGTGAATAGTACTTTAAGGTGTATATACCTCAAATCAAGACTTATTTTCTTTCAATTTCTGAACTTGTAACGGACAGCAAAACTTCAAAATTATTTGGTCTTTGGCGTGTGGTGGTAAGTCATCACCACCTGAAAAAGTGACACCATTGTAAAGAAATACCAATGATACATGGGAATATCCAAATAACCATTTGATTGCTAAACTATACATAACTAGGAATACTGCCTCGCACAGATATTCTAGTTGAAAATTTTAGAAAGGCAATATAAATCTACGCTGAAACATTTTCATCAACCATCGACTGACAGACCTATTTCTTAATTTTTGCTGACAAACTTTTCGACTTACGTTAAGTATTAATTTGATCTAGGCATGCTTGGAAATAAAATAAAAAAGATAATCAACTTTTCTTTATTAATATCAGCAAAACTGTCAAAATATGTATGAAAAGATAAAAGATCTATCATTATTTTTAATTATTATTCGCTTGAACGTCTAGCCTCTTCTTGGCAATACTTCTTTCCTTTGCCCTCCGCAAATATTCTTTTATTAATTTTTCAGCTTCACGGTTGAATTGTGATAATTTTTCAACGTAACAGCTAAAGAAGATATATTTATATTTATTTAAATGATAATATTTATAACACCATGTGATTACTTTGGCTCACATTTTACTCTATTAATTTATAATATAAAATTTAATACTTAGTAGGTCTTCTGCAGCTTTTTTTGCTAATTGCGCTACTTGCGACAACTCTTATTCTGAATGAAGTGTAATAATTTGCGAGCGTTCGAATATATATTGTTGCTAGGATATGTTTTTGATTATTTTCAATATTTTCTAGGGAGTCATAGAATATATCAGTTATATTTGAGAATATGGTGACTTTGTGACACACGCTTATTGACTTTAGCTTGGTTTTCAGAAAGTGTGTGAAGATTATTATTAATGTTTTCTGTGCCAGTTTGATCTAAATTACCTGTTACGAAACGAATTACATGTCCTAATTCATTTATCAAAGTTCTTTTATTTTTATGATATACTATTTTATGAATTTTTCTTTCGATTGTTATTAATTTGTTCCTAATCGATTCTTGCATTTGTTGGTTAATTTTACTTGTTGACTTCTCGCATTGGCTTAGTACATTTTGGGTAATTATTTGGTAATTTTGAAAACATCTTTCTCTAGTGTATCTATGTTATATGAAAAATAAATTTTGTGATGGAAGTTAAGGGTCTTCGCTATACCTAGAGGTTCCTGGTAGTAACCTTGAGTTTTGATTGGCGTGATCCGCAGCGCTCGAAGTGCTGGTAGTGTCAGCCTGAAAAGAATGAACTTTTCTTACTCGTTTTATTTAAATTTCTATTAGTTAAAGCAGATGGGGTTAGCAAATTTAAAGTGGTATTATTCTGATCTACTAACTTGACTGATTCATAGAGTGGTTTATGTTTACCTTGTCGCTCTGGTTTTTCAATATATAATTCATTTTCTTTAGATAAATCTATAGTTTCCCTATTTGCATTTCTTTTCTTAAGAATGTTTTCTTCTCGATTATACATACGAGTTTCGATATTTTTGAAAAAAAGGTTGCAGCTCTTTTTTCGTTTGAAATTATAATTTTCATACAAATCTTGAGATAAATCAAATCATTGAATTGAAAGAAGCGAGTGACCAGTAGCAGAATGGATTGACTGATTATAAATCCATATAGCTGTAATCATTTGATTTTCGGGCTTTTCCTTGTTGTTTTGTTGATTTATAATTCGTAACTTTTCTAATATGATTGAGTGAAATCGTTCTATAAAGACACTTGAATTAGGATTATAAGTTGTTGTGAAGTGACTCTCAACTCCTACTAAATCTAAATATTCTTGAACTGTTCGATTTTTAAATTCAGAACCTTGGCCACAAACTATTCTTTTAGGTATATTATGATGGGCAAAATAATGTCTAATTTTATTTAAAACCTCAGGTGCCGTGTTTATTTTAATAAGGTAGACTTGTGCATATTTCGAAAATGAGTCTATAATAGTTAGGAATTTTGATGCTTTGTAACAAAAGGTATCGATATATAGAGTTTCAAGAGGTTTGCTATTGATAGGTAGTCCTTGTAAAACAGGCTTATACGGTTGTCGTTCGTATTTGGACTTGAAACATAATTCGCAAGTATTTATTATAGAAGTGATGTGTTCTTGCATTTTAGGGAAATAATATTTTTGTTTTAAATGATTGAAAGTTTCATTTATGCCGTTATGCGTTTCTTGGTGATATTTGCTAATAATTTCTTTTTGATCAGATATTTTTTGCATGTCTTTAAGGAGCTTGAGGTTATTAATAATTTTATTGTAAAATCGAATTTTTTCTAATTTTAACCTCCATCTGGTTAAACGAGAGTTAGGCTCTTGTATTTTGGATAACCATACCAGGGGGTTATGGTCTGTTTCAATTGTGAATGGTCTGGCGAAAAGATAGGCTTGAAATGCTTGGTTGAGGCTAAAATAACTAACAACACTTTCTCTATGGCTGCGTAGTTTTTTCGGCCGAATTTAGCGTTCTTGAATAAAAAGCTATAGGTCTGTTATTTTGACTTAAAACTGAGCCAATGGCTAAATTGCTGGCATCGGTAATTAAGATAAAATGTTTATTAAAGTCTGGGTAAATCAGTACAGGTGCATTACAAATGGCTTCTTTCGCAATGTCGAAAGCTTCTTTGTAGTGGTTATCCTGTATATCAATTTTTCTCCCTTTCGTAAACATGTTGTCATTGGTTGTGTCAATTTATCATAGTTAGGGATAAATTTCCGATAGTAACCTACTAAACCTAGAAATGATTTTATCTCTTTTACTGTCTGGGATAGGATAGTCTTGTATTGCTTGAATTTTTACGGGGTTAGGTATGATTCCGTCGGGTGTCATAACGTGTCCTAAAAAGTTTACTTCCTTTCGTAGGAATTCACTTTTGTCAAGTTGGATTTTTAAGTTTGTCTCACGTAATTTCTGAAATATTTGAGATAAGTGGATGATATGCTCCTGAAAGGATTTAGAGAAGATTACTATATCATCCATGTACATAAACTAGCTTTTAAATTGATAAACATTGTCCATCATATGCTGGAATGTGGCAGGTGCGTTTTTAAGGCCAAATGGTATACGTAAATATTCGTAGTGGCCATTATTTACTGTGAATGCTGTTTCTTCTATGGAGTCTTATACATCTCAATTTGATGAAATTCCTCAATTTGGTGAAATAGCTTTTATATTGATAAACATTGATTACTATATCATCCATGTACATAAAATAGCTTTTATATTGATAAGCATTGTCCATCATATGCTGGAATGTGGCAGCTGCGTTTTTAAGGCCAAATGGTATACGTAAATATTCGTAGTGGTCATTATTTATTGTGAATGCTGTTTCTTCTATGGAGTTTTCATGCATTTTAATTTGGTGAAATCCCTGAGCGAGATCAAGGGTGCTAATGCCCATTTCCACTAACTTGTTTAGGGACTCCTTAACGCTAAGGAAATAATAACTTAGGATAGGTAACCGTTTTGAATTCCACCAAAGTTTATTCTTTTCCTAAGGTTTCCTAACTTTAGGGGGACAAAAGATGTTACCTACGTGGGGAAAAATTGTTTTTGTGAAACCTATCGTCAGTTTTAACTGTTTTGGAGCTGAATGGACGTGGCAGTTAAAATGGAAATGTTTGTTGATGGCTTAGAAATATTGGATTTAGTGGAATACAGCTTTCCTAAAGAATATATGATCGAAGACTATTTTGGTGAAATGGACAATCTAACATTTTTTCGTAGATTTAGGTTAACTAAACCTACAGTTTTAAATATTCTAGGACAAATTGAAGAACTTTAAGAATTTCCATTAAATGTTTAACGCTGTAAATGTAATGTATGACAATTTTCATTACTGAAAGAGCCCTGCTCATTCATCAATTTTCTTAAACTATATTTCTACAATGTTTTTAGGAATAACTCCATATCGCCAATTAATCAATTATTAACATGCCTCAGGTGTTATGCAGGGCATTTAAGTTCCATTGCTGATTTCATGGGTAAAACAATTAGTAGTGCATCACGTACTGTAAAAAATGTTTCAGAAGAAATAGTTTTTCTGAGAGCGCAATATATAAATATGCCAATGGCAGAAGAAGTTGTTTCAACTGCAAATAAGTTTTTTTCAGATAGCCTCTTTTCTAAGGGTGTTGGGGTGTATAGATGGTACTCATATTCGGATTCAGTCGCCAGGTTAGTTTTGGTTATATATTGCAAAAAAAAATATTATTGCCACTGTCAGTAGTAGAACAATAATCACAATGATTAATTTGTATAATATACATCTACTGTGCCTTCAAAACACTACAGAGGAAAGCGTTTGGTCCTACTTCGAATGTACGGAGTTTGAACGGATGCTGCTTCCCTATGTAGTGTGCAAATATGAAAACACGGTATACGTACATACTAATTTTTTTTAGGAGCTGACGATGCTGAACTGTTTAGAAACAGAAATGGTTATTTCTACCTAAATACCCAGGTTATAGGAGATGCGGAGCTGAAAATTCGCGACATAGTTGCAAGATGGCCAGGGTCGACTCATGACCATACTACTTTTTTTAAATAGTAGAATACGAACCAAGTTTGAAACCAACTAATTTCCAAATTCACTTCTGCTAGGTTAGTAAGGTTATACAGTGCAGAGCAACATATTTACGTCACATGGAAAGCCTTTTTAAAATTTAAATTATATGAGATTCTATGATGCTTTAAATATTAATTATAAGAAATCACATTATCAAAAATGAATTTCATCAAATTCAATCAACTTTTTCAAAATCCACTAACTTTTTTAAAACTACTGGACATGAATTTTTGAGAAATTAAAAATAAAAGTTTCCCACATTGCAAACTTTTTACCCCATTTCACAAGTAAACTTTGAACCAAACAGCATGTAATGATTATTAATATATTTTAGGAGACAGTGGGTATGTATTGAAGAACTATCTTCTTACACCTATTGCTGATCCACAAACACGGCCTGAGCACCTTTTCAACGAAGTGCAGATAAGAACCCGGAATTCCGTTGAACGATTATTTGGAGTATGGAAACGAAGATTTCCCATTTTGGCCTATGGTTGCAGATTAAAGTTATCAACAACTATAGCTGTGATTCCGGCTACAGCAGTTTTGCACAACATAGTTATAAGTATGAATGAGGGTGCACCACCAGTAGCAGTTGATATAGATCATTTAAATTATTTAATTGAAATGGGTAATATATCAGATATTCAAAATAATGATGGAAATATAGCACGTGGTCACATCTTCAGAAATGAAATCATAAATTATTTTGCCAATTTGTAACAAGGAAATAAAAATATTTTAAAACGTGTTATAGTCAGTTTTTATTTTAAATTTGTGTAGGTACGTTACTTCCTAAATCATCAACTTATTAAAGTGAAACTAAACAGCTATCCACATAACAAAACATCTATAATTTTAAAAATAAAAGAATGTCGTAAATAAAACCTTACAAATAAATTATTCCTAGAACTTAAAGCTAATAAAACTGCTTGCTTTCTAGCATTAAAATAAATACTTTACAATAGTTGTTGTAAACTACAACAACATTTGTGATTCCATCAAATATTCATTAGAATTCACATGATTAGTTACATTTAATAAAGAAAGATGTTTTTTCTTTAAGGCAATATCCAATTCTAAGGATTGCAATCTAATTGCATGTTGCTTTTTCATGCATTCAACAAGTTGAAGTTTTTTGTCAATTAATAGTTCATATTTTTTCTCCTAGCCTTGATGATGTTAATGTTACTACTGTATTAGGTCTCCTACGAGAGGATGCTTGGCATCTCTTTTTATTTGATGGCATGGCAAAAGTCTAAAAATTAAAATGAACATGAAAGTATATAATATTTGTTCAAATATTTAAAAAAAATTAAACTGTGTATGAATAATTGAAACTGTACCCTTTGCACATTCTGCTGCAAAACATTACTGATTGGTCTTTTAAGATGTTCTGCTTTTTTTAAATTATTTTCTTTTTGGGGATTTGTTGTTAGATATTCGCTTATTTCTTCATCCTCGTAAATTATTTCTAAATCATTACTACAAGTGTTACTTCCACCCAACTCTGTATTTAATGCATCCTACAAAGAAAAATGGTACACATGAAATACCTATAGAATAACACAGAATGTAAAAATAGCATAGATACATTTAAATGATTGACGGACAAAACAATATCTATATATATTAAACCATTAATTCAAGGTAGGTATAATTATTTAAAATTATATGGTTTATAAAGTTGTACATTATTTTTGCCATTATTTTTTTCAATTAATAAAAAATACGAGGTATACCTTTTTGAAGTCGGTGTATATTTATGAAAACAATTGTACTGGACAGTATACCTATGACCATAGATGATTTTAACTACCTACTTACCTTATTAAATTGTTTACAGTCAGAATCATAATGACTGGTCAATTCCATCACTGACTTTTAATTTACAATTGACATCAAAAGTTCATCGCCAGTTTAATCTGCTTTTACCTCAGAGCCGCCGCCTGTTTTATATAATTCTTTTTTTCTGTCCGCCGATCATTTTCGTAAATCTTCTTTCAGTTTATCGTAATACTTTTGTAACGATTCCACTGGTCGGTAGTGAAAATTTGGAGAAGCGGAGTTAAATTTCTCACAAATTTTCTGCCAATTTTCTTTTTTTTTTTTTCTTTAATTGATACTCCATCGGTTTTTTATTTTCTATTATATCTTTGAAACTTTCAATTATGTTGAGCAGATGCTCTTTTTCAGCATGCGAATAATTTGGGGCCCTTTTTTTAAATTTGTATCTTGTTAACTCCATGTCAACTTTGAACACTTTCGCACACCTGGGAACTTAAACTGAAAACAGTGTTTATAAGGATACTCTAAACTCTGCGGAAAGCTAAAAAATCGAAATATTAAAATATTAATTTTAACCTCTTCCAAAATACCAAATGACCTTTTAGAATAAAATCAAGGCAGACAATGGTAAACAAGAAAATATTACTAAAATTTGGCTGTTGCCAGCTATTTTTGTTTCTTGGCTGGGAATTTCCTAATTTGCAATGGTGGAAACAACTTTTGTGGAGTACCTAAATTAAGGAGTTCTCACCTATCCCATCCCGATACAAACGTTGGTGGAAACGGGCATAAAATAAGTACGCTTACTTAGATTATCTAAGATTTCTTTGATTCTTGGCATTGGTATTTGTCCTCTACCGTAGTTTCGTTTAATCTACGATAATCTATCACCATCTGATTTTTTTTTTGAAGCATCAGCCTTTTTTTGTACAATCCACACTGGTGAACTATAAGGCGAAATGCTAGGTCTTATAATTTGATATTTCAATAATTTTGAAATTTGACGTTGTTTTTTCTCTTGCATGCTATGAGGGTGTCGGGTAAAAGGTTCGCTAGAATTTGTTCTGATCTAGTGTTTTACTTGATTTGTAAAAGACAAATCACAATCTTCAGTATAAAAGCAGTCTTTATATTTGTAGCAAAGGTTAAATAATTTTTGTTTTTCTTCTGTGTTTAAATGAGGTGTTCTAATTATTCAGCAAATTTAAGTTTGCTGTCTAGTTTGTCGGGGGTTTCTTCGTCAAAGTAATCGTAAGGGAGTAGATTCACACTTTCTTTAAAATTAATTTCAATTTTATTCGGATTGTGAATTGGAATTTTTTCCCTCCCCCTTTTTTTTTTTCCCTTCCCCCCCCCCCCTTTCCCACATTTCCCCCCCCCTCCACCCCCCTTCTTCCCCCCCTTTTTCCCCCCCCCCCCCCCCCCCCCCCCCTCCTCCCCCCCCCCCCCCCCCCCCCCCCCCCCCCCCCCCCCCCCCCCCCCCCCCCCCCCCCCCCCCTCTTCTCCCCCCCCCCCCCCCCCCCCCCCCCCCCCCCCCCCCCCCCCCCCCCCCCCCCCCCCCCCCCCCCCCTTTTTTTTTTCCCCCCCCCCCCCCCTTCTTTTTTTTTTTTTTTTTTTTTTTTTTTTTTTTTTTTTTTTTTTTTTTTTTTTCCCCCCCTTTTTTCCCCCCCCCCCCCCCCCCCCCCCCCCCGCAATACCGATTTTTGGTTAATTTGATAAGGTATTAAAAGATCCTTAAACTTTAACTCAGGTATATAGATTTCTCCCTGTTCAATATTTGTGGGTATTTGATTATAATTAATTTGTTTGTTATTTATATTTACTCTATTATCAAAATATTCAAAGTAAAATGGGATTTTAATTTTGTTAATAGTTAAATATTGATGATCGTAATTTATGTTTGCTTTTAATTTCCCTAAAGTCCTTTGTTCCAATGAGTGCGTCATATTTATTATACCAGGGTATTATTCTTAAGTTTATATCGTCATTAATTCCTAATTCACTTAGCAAATTGATTTTTAAATTTTTATCTGATGGGATAGTTTTGTGAAGTCCAGTGACAGAGAAATTTTCTATGAATATTTTATTTTGCAGTTCTATTTGGATTTATAATAGAATCGGTAGCGCCAGTATCTATTAAAATTTTTAAATGTAACTTAGGTAAATAGGAAAATGGAAGTAGCGAAGTACATCTTATATTATTTAGGTTAACAATGGGGGTTCTGAGGTTCATTGAAAATTTTCGTCTATTTCGGGATTTTCAGTAAAATAGACCTGATCTGAGTATTGTCCGTCTATTTCATTTGAACCTGTGTTGTCGTCTGAATATTGAGTGGTCATAGATGCGCACTGACATATGGAGTAAGAATTTTCAGGTATTTCAGTCGTTTCGATGTTATGTAATTCTCTTGAGATGAAATTTCGATTTTGATATGGCCTTGTTTGAGGAGAACTATTATGACTAGTAGTTGACATGGGTGTAGGTTTATATTGGCCAGAATTATTTATTGGTCTTGGATTCCCAAATACTTGCTTATTTGTTGGAAAATGCTGTCTTTGAGGAATTTGTTTATTTATGTCGTCAAAGGGTCGGTAATTTTGATTTTGATTTTGTAAATTAGATGGTGAAATAAATCGATAAGGTGCGAACGGAGCAGGTTCATTCCTAAAAGGTTTATTTGATTGATGTGGATTAGCGTTTGTAAAAGTATTTGTCTTATATAAGTTTTGTCTTGCCGTCTGTCTGTTGTCATGTTCGTTACATCTTGCTGGAGCTTGCTCAATAGTCATTGGAGGTACATAGGATAATAAGGTTCCACATGGTTCAATGATTCCAATAGAATTATTTAGACTTGTCTGCTTTATATCGGTAATTTTATATTTAAAAATTTCGTCATTGTTAAGATGTAGTTGAAAATGTTTTATAAGTAAGTTTTGGGATTCAATAATACGGTGATAAAGTTGAATAACACTTTCGTTTGCATTTTGTTTTGTCTGTTTCAATGAGGAAACGAGTAGATTTTCATTCCTGTGATCGCCGTAATATTTTATAAGGGCTATTTTGAAATTATTCCAATTTTCTGTAGTTTCTAAATATATGTTTGCCTTGGCTTGACCTCTGATTTTATTCAAAATTGCCTGCTTTACTAATATATATTTTGAAAGGGTGTCAACGTAAATGTCGACAATGCATTTATTACACTTTCCGTTCTGTTATAATAAGGGCAAATTATCGTTAGGTGTAAATATAGGTAACTGTTTTAAAAGTTCAGAAATGTCTGAGGTAGAAATAGTGGGTGTCATTGTGTTTAATATTGTTACGTGTTTGCTATTCCCACAAATACCTATACTTGTAGATTCGTTAATTGAAAGTCCAGATAACACTTATTCACTATGTTATTAACTAATTAATAATTAACAACAATAGATTAATGACTGTCTTAACTATAATCACAATTAAACACTTTTAAGTCTCTATCTTATTTCTTCTTTACTCGTTCACTTTCAACTTAAGACTGAGTCAGGGCCCATCGTGCGTCTTATTTATACATCCATTCACACGGTCTAGAACATTCCAGAATATTCCCGGCCATTCTCGTACAATTTCAATCTCATCTACACAGTCCAGTGACGTAACACTGCCCCCCTTCTTAAGCCTGAACGTCCAGATCAGGTAATTCATTGTTCCCTACATACTTGGCTAGTCTCTCTATATGCACCACCTTCATCTTTGATTTAGGACTTTGTTGAATTCGTTATACAAAGTCGTTTAGTCTGGTGACGACAGTGTATGGCCCTTCCCAGGGCGGGTGAAGCTTCGGGAACCTGCCTTTCTTTTGTTCTGGGTTATATAGCCAGACCAACTCTCCTCCCTGGTACCCCTCTGAATTAGCCTTAAGATCATAACGAGCCTTCATACGGTCATTTGTTATTGCAATTCACTCAAAAGGAGCCCTGGCATTATATTGCTTATTTCTTATTTGTGGCCGCATTCTTGCCGCGCAAACTTCACATTTGCGGCACCAAGCCTCCACATCTTGACGACTGTTTACCCAGTAGAAACGTTCTCTTATTTTTGTCAGGGTTTTTTGATGCCAAAATGTCCGCCATACGTTTCATTATGCACTTGCTGAAGTAGATTTGCTACGTGACACCTGAAGATTACCAATTTCAAAGTAACTTTCCTCCCATCTGAACTTTCCCACGCTCTCTTCAGCAGTCCATCCTCTACTCTAAAGGAGCCCCATTGTGCCCATAATGCCTTCAGTCCCATTGTCTTGTCTGAAATGTCCTCCAACCAGGTCGGGATCCTCTTTCTTTCCATTCCAGAATAGGACCAGTTTCTTGATCTTTTAACTGCTCTTCTCTTAATGTCTCTTTTGTCCAATCGTCAGGAACAGCAATTTTAACAGTGTTTACAATTATTATCCCTTGTTGTTTTTTCCACCCGATAGCAGTGCTTGCAGTCTTCCCGACAGGGTCTTCTGGAGAGAGCGTCTGCATTTCTATGGGATTTTCCAGGACGATGTTCGATTTTAAAATCGTACTGCTGCAGTTTTTCTATCCAGCGAGCTAGTTGGCCTTCCGGAGTCTTCAATTGCAATAACCACTTTAATGCAGCATGGTCGGTCCGAACTTTAAAATGTTTGCCATATAAGTATTTGTGAAAATGGTCTATGGAGTTGACAATGGCCAATAGTTCTTTCCGTGTCACACAATAGTTACGTTCTGGCTTCGACAACGTCTTGCTGAAGTACTCTATTACTTTTTTCTGTCCATTTTGAATTTGGGAAAGAACACATCCAAGTCCAGAATTACTGGCATTCATGTCTAATACGTAGAGACCTTTCCGTTCTGGATATGAAAGAACCGGACTCGAACACAGTGCTGATTTTAGTGTTCTGAATGATATTTCGCACTCTTGTGTCCATTGGTACTGAACCTTCTCTTCTGTAAGCCGGTGTAGTGGCTTCGCAATATCAGCAAATCGTTCCACAAGTCGTCTGTAGTAAGTGCATAAACCAAGGAAGCTTCGTACTTCGTGAACATTTGAAGGCCTCGGCTAATCTCGTACTGAGGAAATCTTGTCTGGGTCTGTTATTATCCCCTCCGAAGACACGACACACAGTGCAGCGACCTGTGGAAAAAAATGTAAAAACCAACCCTTTATTTTGGGTTTAATTACTTACCCTATAAGTAGGTAAGTAACCAAACAAGCTATTCCAAGAAACATTTCTTGTAATTTCCATGTATCGGGGGGGGGGGGGGTTATTGGACAGAATCGAAGGTAATTTCAACACAGTGTATTACCTACTTGGTTAGTTGAAATTTAGTTGTGTGCTGAACAGTATTTAATTTGTGCTATTTTGGTCATGGAGAATATAAATCCAGGTATGTTAACTATTTAAATAATACATAATGACCTCGATATTTGGCATTCTTCAACCTGTTAATTTGAATTTTATAAACGAGTGTAAAATTTGATTCTTATTGATTCTTTAACAACTTCTGTAAGCTTTGAAAAAAGTGTATAAAAGTATATATGCAACTTTCTGCTATTTTGTAGTCAATTTAGTATAGATTAAAGCTACAATATGATTTTGTGCAAATATTTGCAAATTTGTATAAAAAGCCTTTTTTCCTTTATAGGTCACCCTCTTACGTATGATGAATGTTTTAAAGTTTGGGTGTCAACAGTAGATAAAGACAAATTTACTGCAATAAAGCAATGCATTACGAACTCGTAACATTACAAACCCTTACGCACCAGAACTACTGAATGTTGCAAAATTAATATGTGCTAACTTAAAATCAAGGTGGACAAAGTGCTCACGTTCAAGATCCTATTTAAAAAAAAGTGGTTTTCTCGCGAAAATTTCAATCCCTGAAAGTTTATTAAAATCTACCAATATCAGTTCGACTACCTTAATTAGTGGCCGGGGCCGTCCACAAAAGCAGTTCGAAGAGTGTTCCGTCAAAACAAAAAAACGTAAAGTGGAAACATTGGTAAACGCTTCGGTAGAGCGGAATTACAGTTCGCTTCTAGTATCGCTGATCCATCAACTTCAATAGAACTTTTAGAAGTAAAGAAAGAATTGAGTTTGCAGCAAGCACTTGCTCTTTACTTAGATCTAGACTTATCTGAACGCAAGTACAATTTATTAAGGACTGTGGTAAATAGCGTACATCGAGATACTTTTCTTAGTTTATATAGACTTAATCTGTTCAAACAACACTCATATATTGAGATATCATCCGCTTCTGAGACAGCTGTTGAAGTTAATATTCAAAATATGTTATATAAAACTCTTAATAGTATTTGCAATCTTATTAATGTTGTAGATATACATAGCATTACTTCATTAAATTTAACTCTTGTCTGTAAATGGGGCACGGATGGAAGTTCCAGTCACAGTATATACAAGCAAAAATTTTCAAAAGATTCTAAAACTGACGAATTTATGTTTTTTATAGGTTTTGTCCCTATTATGCTCATGGACAAATCCTCTAAAATGGTGGTTTGGAAAAATCTCCGTTCATCATCGTCGCTATATTGAAGACCACTTAAATTTATGTTTTCTAAGGAAAACGAGGAAATAATTAAACAAGAATACAAGAAATTTGAAAATTGTTTTAAAGATATTAAAAACATTAGCATGAGAATTGACGAAAGAGAATTTAACGTAGATTTTGAATTTCACTTTACAATGATTGTATGCAATATTGTGACCGAAACAAAGTCTACTGCTACTTGTTATCTATGCGGAGCAAAACCGACTCAGATGAATAAAACAGACTTGACTCAGTTTCTGAAAAATATAAATAAGGATTGTCAACTTTGCATTGTTGGATTCGTTTCTTGGAATGTTGTTTAAAAATAGCATATCGCCTTCCTTTTAAAAAGTGGCGAGCTTCAAGGGAATTTAAGGATTTAAAAGAACAAACCAAAAAACGAATTTAAAGTGAGTTTAAAAAACAGTTAGGGCTCAATATAGACAAACCAAAACAAGGTTATGGTAGTTCCAATGACGGAAATACACCTAGAACATTTTTCGAGCAATATAAAATAAGTGCCAAAATTACCGGCCTTAACGAGATACTACTTTATAAATTTTACCTAATTTTGTGAATTTTGAACTGTAAGGAAAAATAATGTAAATAAACAATACAGAAGGTAGGCACTAAAATGCAGGTCCTTTCCCTTCAAAAAAGGTTTTCTCCGCTAGTATCCCCCAAAAGGATTTAGGGCAGAACAGGACTATTTTTGTTGATATTTGTAAATTCTCTCTCTTTTCTTTAACATTTCTAATTAAAGATAATTTATAATATTTTATGGTATTATATACATGCGTTTACTGCACTATTTTTTTACTAACCTTACATTGTAAAATAAATATTTTGAAACACGTAGGCACGTGATTTTCGGGTAGGGGATTTGTGAATAAAATCACAAGCACGAGCCACAAATATCATCTTCTGACAACTGGTCAGACTCCGGCCGTACCGAAAAAACTCGCTTCCGAACTCCAGGGTGCTCCGACGAATCCTTCAGCGGTAAAAAATTCTGTTTAACTATTTTATTGCTTTATTGTCGATTTTGATTAATTTCCGTCATTTACTGTTTGTGTTCGCATTTTTGCTATATTCTCTTGTCCGTTAATTGTCTACAAATACCGTATGACCCGAGATATCCGTAAAATATCGTGGTTTAACAAGTAAATCCGGGTTATCTCTTTAGCTACTAGCATATCAGAATTTCATTAGTAGATTCAGCACGAGTAAGGTTTTTCTCTGGATCTAAGAAAGGAACCTCATCGTGCCGTGGGAAGTACTACCCATTCTGTTCAGCATGTATAAGGTTTTCCTCTGGCACTAAGAAAGGAACCTTACCGTGCCTCGCGGCGTCATTGTCAATCCGTAGCCACTACATCTGAGTGGTGAAACACGAAGGCTCGCAGATAAAGGTGATGAACCCCCGTTTTATCGATACCTAGTAAGAAAATATGCTTTAACTTCGCCTGCATTTCTCAAGTCTGGTCAACTCAAGGGACAGTATGCCTTAAAACGCGAACTAATATATTGGAGCCCAGTGTTATATCACGAGGTCAAGCATATCGGGATTTCATTAGTAGATTCAGCACGAGTAAGGTTTTCTCTGGATCTAAGAAAGGAACCTCACCGTGCCGCGTGGCGTAATATCGTAACCATATCGTGTGATATTTGTATTCACAAGAGACATAAGTCATTGATTTACCGATATAGCACGTCCGCGAGTAGCCAGTCAAATATACTGTCTGTCCCTGGATTGACATCCTCCCATTGTGGCACGCCTGCACTCCGTAACTACTAACACCTGGATAGTTCTGCTTTACCAGCGACCATAAAGTCACTAACCGCTTGAGCTACTCAAACAACTCAAAAATGTTGGGTTTAAGGATAGATTGCCCTCTAAATGGTCTAGTCATATACAAGATGTCTGTGCTAAATTATCAAAACCTTTGCCTTAGCCATAACATCAAAATAGTGTAGTTCATCAATTATAAAACAATTATACTTTGCATCTATTCATTCTACTATTAAATATGCCATAATACATTGGGGTCAATCACATGATGCGCATATCGTTTTTGTTTTACAAAAGCGAGCGTTACGAATCATGGCTAATTTAAAATATGATGAGTCGTGCCGGGATGCTTTCAAAACACTAAATATACTCACTATGATTTCTGTGTATATTTATGAAGTAACTTGTTTTGTATATAAAAATAAAACAAAATTTTCAGAAAACAGAGCCCAGCATGATCATAATACCAGAAAAAAAAAAACAATTTTATACCACCAAAACATGATTCAGCTCTTTATCAAAAAAGTCTTTTTGATAATGGGTGTAAGCTTTTCAATGTTTTACCTGAATCTGTTAAATGTTTACCATCAATTTATAAATTTAAAACTGCTGTAAAGTCACTATTAATAAATAAAAACTGCTATACCATAGGTGAATTTATGTCAACTTTTTAATTATTGTTTCTGGTTACTGTTAGCTGTACTATTGTAAATTTATTAACATATCCTTCGTGTATACGTGTCTTTTCTATGTATATTTTATTACATTTTCAATAGTTAGTTGTCTATACTTTTGACTGTATATTTAATTTAATGCTAAAATTATTAAAAATGACAATTTTATAAGTTATAAATATGTTAATATTTCCTGTTATGTTACTATTACTAACTCTCTTGTACAACTATGAAAAATTTTCTTAAACCTGTACTTGTACTGTAGTTTTTTGAAATTAATAAACATTATATATATATATACATATATATATTTTTTTTTTTTTTTTATATATTTTATATATATATATATATATATATATATATATATATATATATATATATATATATATATATATATATATATAATAATTTATTATAATTTAATATTCTTGCATCATAGTTGTGTATGTGTGTTAGTAATAAACAGTTTTGTGAACGTGGTGTTTTCTTTTGCTTCTGTGCCGCTCGCTTCTCCGGTGCAGCCGCGCCCTGCGACTTGAGGCCGACGCCGGACACAGGACTCAGGTGAGCTTCACACGTTAGATTCTGCCAGAGACAATAAGCTCCGCCGCTTCACGACGGAGGCCCCTCACTTTTAGTGCACTTTCTGTTTCACAAGCCAAGTCGGGTCGCTGTGCGACTTGCTTGCTTCAGACCAGCCTAACTTGCTTTTCAGCTTACTTTTTAACTAGTGCAGCTCTAGCCAAAGACAATAAGCTCCGCCGCATCGCGACGGACGCTGATCCATTTTAGTGCACTTTTCAATTCTTGTACCAAGTCGGGTCGCTGCTCGACTTGCTTGGATCTGAACTGCTTAACTTGAATTTGTGTGAGTTCTCAACACGGCCACACAGGCTTGCCGCTTCTAGGCGGGTCGGTCCAATTTTAGTGTACTTCTGAATTTTGTTCAAGCATAGACAGAGACTATCACATTGCAGAATCCAAGTGTACCATATCAGACTCTAGTGTAGACTTTATTCAAGTCTGTCGACATTGCAATAACGTTTTTTAACCCTTTCACCCAGTGCAACTTATAGACACTCTAGTAATATTAAGTTTAACATTAGTAGATGCCAGGAACACATCCTCACATAAGCCACTAGGATATTAGCGCCTTGTACAGGACTTATCTACGCTCTCTTACTAACAGCAAAGGTATAAGCACCTTAGCATCACTATTCACTAACCTTCTTCTCAACTCGGAGAATATTAACGTTCTCTCGAGCCCTTCCTGGTCCAACTCTCGGTGTCCCTGGGGTATGAGCGCCCTGGAGCACCAATCACTAATAGACTCTAGTAAGTGTGAAGAGAAGAAAGAACACATGAAGAATCCGAGGACTACGGTGGCCTTCGAAGCAGGCAGCCTCACCACCACAGTCACAGCTGCCCCCTCCTCCACTGCCACCATCCTCGAAGACACACAACATAGCTGTCCAGGCTCCGAGGACGAGTTCCCGCTATTATACGGATTTATCGCCACTGGTACTCCAGAACACGTTATCTCGGGCCCATACACTGCGCTCCACGAGCGCCCCGACCACGACCTGCCTGAGATGGTCGAACTAGAACAAAGACTGCAAAGTCTTGACACTACGGCACGGGAAAGCCACGAGCTCTGTGCCCGCAGCGGCTCCGTCGAGGACTCGCCGCGGCGATGGTCCCCGGAGCACTCCCGAAACCGTAGACACGGCTTCTATCCTGTTCTGCTGCACTTGGTTATTGAACCGCTCTAAATATAATAATGAATTATAAGGTTTATTATATTTTGTGCATTTTTGCATCTTACAATTCCAAGAAGAGTGAGAACTTCGGAAACAGTTTATACATAATTTGTATCTTTTTACGGCCGTAATTCTTTCCTTTATTGGCAACCTTAGGAATTTATCATCACAATTGTAAATAACATGGGTTTCTTTACAATGGTAACATTTAATATTACGTATGCTAGCTACAAAACTACTGCTAGAATACCATTTATTTGCCTGATGACCCTTGTCTTTCAGCCCTGTTTATTTCGAGGTTCTCTAATATTCCGCATTTATTTTTTAAAAGCTTATTTAAATCATTCATTCATTCATTTAGGTCTTCGAGTGGTATATGAAATTCAGACATCTCTATTCCCTACTAATGATCATAATTCGAAAAATTCACCATAACTTAGATACAGGGTGTAGAAATTGTAGTAAAAACAGTTTATAATTTAATATTGAAGGGAGGACAAAAGCTATTCTTTTCAAATTTGGCACACCACCTTTCTATGTAAATCTGTGTCTACAGTTTGTTTAAGTCAAAAATAGCAACAGAAAGTTTCCAATTTATTTGTAGTTTAAATGCAAAGGTTTCAGATCACTGTCTTAAAAAAGAGCATTAGAAAAGATAGCTCTGCAAAACAAATGACATATCAAATAAAGATTAATTGTCAAGCAAACATTGCGTAGGCAACTGTGTGTTTTGAGGTTAGTTTCGTATTTTCATATCGTTGTGAGCAGTGCCTATATAGGATTCTGTTGGTTTAAAAACTTATGGAACATTTGCACGCATTTACTGTTTCAAAAAACGATATCCCAAACAAGCGTTTCTCGTATTGACGTAAAAATTTTGGCGTCCAAATTTTAGGGCAGTAAATATTTACATAAGACGTAATAATCTAAGATATTCATTACCTGTTGTTATGGATTCTGTGACAGAAATTCTGAGGCAGTAGTTCATTAGTATCAAAGAACTTTTCCAAATAGGAGACTTCTAGATCCTCTCGTTTCCATTAGAACAATCGATCATTTGTGATTCACCGTGGACGCCGACGAATCACTTTCTGGTCTTGTTACGTAAATAACTATTGTAAGAATATTGTTTCAAAATATAAATAAAAATTTGTACTGAAAAATATTCATTTATTCATCATGCCGGTATCCTCTGACAAATGTTTTGCTGACACATTTGGTAATTTACCCGTCACAAATACGGCAAGGTATTTTTTGTTTAAAGGCTTGTGGTTCTTTATTTCTCCCTAGCTGGGTTATTATACTAAGTTGGGCACCACGTGACTTATTGCCACGAAAAATAATATGAATTGTATGTATTACCTTGGTATTTGATCGTGGAATGGAATTTTCTCAAGGTCGATTTTTATGATACGGAAAGTAAGTTAGCCTGTTCTTATCCTCGTTGAATATTTCTGTGTACCTTTGGCTACTCTAGCAGAGCTGAGCAAGACTTCAGCAACTCCTCTTTGGCGGTCCTGGCTTGAGAGATCTGTTTCTACCTCGGATTTTGTAGCTGAAGGATTTAATCAAGCGGCGTATGCTTTTTATCTATTTAATTAGGGCAAAAAAAAATTGCTTTTTTCTAGCCTAGGAAAACTGAAAATATTTTTTCAATTAGTTTTGATGCAAAAATGGCTTTTTGCTTCCCTGAAAATGACTATGAAAACTAAAATATTAAGTTGCTGAACGCCAAAAAAAAATTTAACAGAGGGTTCCTTACAAAATTGAATTTTACTGATGAGATCAGGTGATTTGTGAACGTGTAAAATTTTTTGTGTAAGTCGTTAAGACTAAAAATAAAATTGGAGGGGGGGCCTTCAGAAAAACGTAAAATTCACAATCACAAACCACTTTTAAAAATTTCTGAAAAATGGTTGAAATCCAACAGACCGCATAGCAAGTTGACCTACAACTCGAATCGCGCAAGAGTTTACGAATTTTCTTAAGTCGGATTTGAAAAAAAAATTTGTTTGAGCAGTGTATCTTGTTAGGCTTAATTTGACTTTATTAAAATTAAAATAAATTTGAAAATTTATTTTCAAACGACTAAGTGGAAAGTTATAAAAATTTTGAAATGAATTTTTTTCTATATCCTGGTGGACTAACAACCTATTTTGATGAAAATTATTTTTTTGTAAAAATGTTGGTTGTCTAATCTTAAAATTCAAAGAATTTCAATAAATTCTGAAACTTGTATGGCAGTCTAGGAAACACCTGGGAAATTTAGAACTAACCAAATTTTGTTAAAGAAATGAATTTTAAGTCGAGTTGAGCTTCTATTTTAAAACAAATTAAAATTTTTTAATGTAAAATGCGGTTCGAGAACTTTTCTCAAAAGCCTAGCCTCGCAAATAATAATTTTAAAAATAAGTCTCGAAGTGTGGCAATCACTTACTTACCTGTCCTCGGAGATCGCTTAAGAATATGTTCTTTTTTTAATAACGTTTGATTTTTAATTTTTTTGTTAATAGACGGCCTACGTCAGTAGGGACCTAATTTGGGTTTTCTAATTTTAATAAATAAAAAACATCGTAGTGTTTTACAATAAAACCTTAAGCCAAAATCAGAATGATAAAATGCCAAATGTCTGTTTTCTGCGTGGAGTTGTAGAAATATTTTTATGTGGTGGCGCCGTTTTCGTATCTTGAGTACCAAAAAATAACCAGCCCGCGCGTGGCTTAGTGCCTATCATAAGACTTCTAGGGCCCGTGGAGATTAATTACCTATGAAAAAAACTGCTTTTAGGGCTTAAGACTAGTTGGTGATAATTAATAGGTCGTTCAAACGATTTAAAATTAATTAGTTTTCGTTCCGAAGGCAAATCTATTTTAATGCAAAAGTTAAAAATTTATACTTTAAAATGAATTTAAATTTACGACGTTCTCGCGTTGCTGCTGGGTGGAGAATCATCTCAACTTGTTTGAAAATTTGGTATTTATAAGGATGGTGTCGTCACCCACTGCGATGTTAACATGATGTCATCTTTTGTTCATTTGGCCTTCAAATATCCTTTTTCTACAACCGAGCGAAAAGTACAACTTTGCGCTTCCAAAAAAAGACTCACCGAGCGATAAAAACACCGGTTGTAGAAAAAATCCTGTGTGTAATTCGAGTGCAAAGTGACATTGCCGCTCTCGCGAAATAGCCGCGCTCCGCTATGCGTTGCGTGTCAAATTTCTCGCTCAGAGCAACAATATATCACTTTGCACTACTAATACACAAATAGCTATTTCGAGGCACGTGCGGCCGGCATCGTTTAAAATTTATTTGATAGTATACTGAAACTTTTACTATTTTAAAATTTTATAGGGCCTCTCGGGGGGGCAATCAAATTGTTCAGATCTGTCTGTAATTGTTGTTTATGAGTTTCTATATGAATTCTGGTCATTTTTATTTATTCGAATACATAGCGACGCCAGGTGTCGATTTTATACTGCGGAGCGATTTTTTAATGAAAATTAATTTTACTATTTTTGCTTTTAAAAATCGGAGAATTGAGATAAAAAAAATTGCGGTTTGAAGTTTGAAGTAATATGGTTTTTTATTCTTTATCTAATTTGCAAAAAAAAATTGAAATGACATTTTGTACTTTGAGCCTTAGTTTCTGTCTCGGGCATTTTTTTAAATGTTTCTTATGGCTGAAGGCCTTTTATTTGATCTGGGTGATTTTTTGATAGTTTAATTTTTTAAATTTTGTCCAATTTTTTTGTAGAATTTTGGTTCTACAATAACCCTTAGCTACATTTGTATCGATACAAAGCAAATTTGCTTGCATCATTGAAACATTAATGGCCATTTATGTGTTTTATTTGTATTACCTGTGTCTTGTGCCAGTTTTTGTTTGTTATTTAATTTATTACTGATTATGAACAAGAAAAAGTCAATTCAAGTACATGAGTACAGTGGCGAATTTAGGATTTGGCTAAGGAGGGGCATTGCGAAATGTTGTTGTTGTCCGCCATTGTGATATTGACAAATACAATAAAATATGCGAATTTAGGAGATTTTGGTTAATCTAATAATACTTTAAGTTTAAAACCATTAAGCAATCATTACATTGTATATTTACAAATAAATCACTCAAAATTGTCTATCCAATAAAAGAGCCAAAAAAGTAAAATTCTCTAAAAACTCATCAGTGTGGGGGCGTTCTTGATTTTTTGGCCCACAATGTTTATATTTTAGTAAGTACCACAAAGCTAATGCGCAGTGGTCTAAACCCTGACCTTTCAATATAAAGCGGTTTGTTCGTCTCTCACACACTAACGATATTTCTTTTCTCTCTGCGCCGTCAAGTGTCAAGCTAGAATCTGCTAAAACCTCGTAAATTTTGGTGCAAAAGGTGATTTTCCGCGCAACGTTACAACGCTGAATTAAAACAACCATGTAATATATTTCCTAATTTATTAAAATTGAACAAACTAAAACCTTAAGGGGAGTGGGTGCACCCCATCCATTCCCTAAATCCGCCACTGCCCGAGGATGCTAACAGATATAGCGAAAGGTCGACTAAATTAAAAAAACAATAGTTCTTCTGTTTTAATCTAGCTATTTCCACTAAGTTGTAATATTAATATACCGTACTTTCATTTCAAAACACTACATAGGGAAGTGTTCGGTCATGTTTGTATAATCCTCTAGATACACACCGTTACTTAACTGTCGTAAATTTGCTATAGCGACCAGCTATGCAGAGCATGCTCTACATGCTCACTTCTCTGCTCCAAATGTACGAGTTCGAATGGCGCTGCTTATCTATGTAGTATGCAAATATGAAAATACAGTAAAGCAGGACACCAAACATTCAAGATATATTTATTTACTATAATTATTCATCGAATTTCCACGAAGTGTCTTGCCTGGGACGCTATGGCTGCAATATAGACATGAATGAGGGTGGCTTGCACCCTCTAACCCCTCCCTGGGCACACTATTGTAGTTACGGCCCTGAACAGAATGCCATCAAGAATTTTTTGTCAAGTCGCTGAAAATAAATATGAATAGTATGCTTATAAAAGCAATACCTATGATTACATTTGGTTTATAAATAATGTAGTGTATAATATGTGGATTTGTATAGGTACTTACTTCTTTTGATATACGCTCTTCTCCAATATTTTATTATAGTCTGTACAGGTTTCGGCAGTTTTTGTTTGTGTATTTACTTGTATTCCAATTGATTTTGTATCCTGCAACAACATAATTTTCTAATATAGTTGATGTATTTATTAAATATTAATAGGCACTTATGCAGGTGTTTACATTTTGCTAAAGTTAAATATTAATTTCAAAAACAGGCATAACCTAGTAACAGGATTTCATTTAATGAGGGTATTTTTTTAGAAAATGGTCATGGCCTATTTAACTAGGTTTTGTGACCACAAGTATATATAGGTATACTCATGATTAGAGTTGGCAAGAAGGCTCCGCACGACATAGACGTACGCATCATAATAAGTGTAATAAAAGAAAATAATTAGTAATAAAAGCAATAAACTGTTCCAATGTATAGCAATGTATGCACAACTTACCCTCTTAACTAGCTTAGTTATCACAAACTGGAAAGATCTGTAAAAACTTTGCAGCATCATGTATGTTTCTATGGTTGTCTCCGAGAGTAATGTTCGATGTGGTGAAAAAATATGCTTATATTTTGAAAACGACCGTTCGATATCTATTGATGTAATACAAGCATACTTAAAATAGTCTTTGAACTTGCTTAACGGATCTGCAGATGCAGCATCAGTACCATCACAAATTTGTCTTAATATAGTAAAACCGGTGTCTTACTTTAACACACGTGCGAACTTTTCTCCAACGGGCACATTTTTTCGAGTCACCTATAGAGTGTAGCAGTCGATTACTTCGTCCACTATTTGCAGTGACTCCACTTACGACAACGCAATGTTTGTAAGTTTTATATGGTGTCATGTAATCCTTTATAGTTTTTGTAAATAGTTTTTAAAATTGTTTCAACAGAAACATCTTCGACTTTCCTTAATAGCTGCAGCCTCGTCTGGATTGAATTGTAGTATTACAGCTTTTATTTATTGTAAATATTCAGCATAATAAAAACTGCCTTCAACCATGTTCCCCAACATGTAAGAATCGGCTGTGGTGGTTGGGGAATACCGGGACATTTGATATGAAATGCGCGAAGACGTTTAACAGATTTAAGATACACTTTTTTGTACATGCTAGTACTTGCTATTAATGCATCTTCCTCTGGAAAATCTTGTCGAATAGTTTCTGCCACAAGGTGTAAAGCATGCAGGTCGTTCTTATCAAGAACACGGTTGTAGGTTGGTACATGTTACGTGTAAAGTGCATGCTTTACACCTTGTGACAGAAACTATTCGACAAGATTTTCCAGAGGTAGATGCATTAACAGTAAATACAAAAAAAGTGTTTCTTAAATTTCCTAAACGTCCTCGCGCATTTCATATCAAGTATCCTGGTATTCTCGAACCACCACAGACGATTCTTACACATTGGGGAACATGGTTGACAGCAGCTTTTTATTATGCTGAATATTTACTACAAATAAAAGCTGTGATACTACAATTCAATCCAGATGAAGCTGCAGCTGTTAGAGAAAGTCAGACAAAATTTGAAGATGTTTCTGTTGAAACAGCTTTAAAAACTATTCACAAAAACTATAAAGGATTACATGACGCCATACAAAACTTACAAAACAGTGCATTTCGTTGTCGTAAGCGGAGGCACTGCAAATAGTGGACGAAGTAAATCGACTGCTACACTCTATAAGTGACGCAAAAAATGAGTCCGTTGGAGAAAAGTTCGCACGTGTGTTAAAGCAAGACACCGGTTTTATCAGATTAAGACAAATTTGTGGTGGTACTGGTGGTGCATCTGCAGATCCGTTAAGCTAGTTCAAAGACTATTTTAAGTATGCTTGTATTACATCAATAGATGTTGAATGGTCGTTCTCAAAATATAAGCATATTTTTTCTCCCCCTCGAACATTACTCTCGGAGACAACCATAGAAACATACATGATGCTATAAAGTTTTTACAGATCTTTTCCAGTTTGTGATAACTAAGCTAATTAACAGGATAAATTGTGTATACATTGTTATAAATTGTAAGAGTTTATTGCTTTTATTACTAGTTAATTTCTTTTATTACACTTATTATGATGCGTATGCCCCGCAGAACGCATTTTTGCCAACTCTATAGTAGTAGAACAAAGATGAGGGAGAAAAATTGTCACACGTAAATTTTGTCGACTAATGGACAATTATAAGTAAATCGTATTAATTAACATCTTTAGACACAATAGGTGCATTTTCTCTACTACCAATCTCAGTTAATTTGAGTTGTTTTTTCGGTTACACTGCATAACTAAAAGCATAATTTCATTTGATGTAGTCTCCGCAACCGTAAAACTAACTAGATTAACTGAGATTGGTAGTAGAAAGAAGGCACCTAATATCGATTAACCACAAAGATTTTGTTGCTTCTTTTCTGCATGCCAGCTCAAATAATGGATGTGCGCGTCAAAATTCTTGGTTGACGGTGACCTAGGAATGACAGGGTCCGTGCAGTACTCTTGTTCTTTAACACTGATGCATTTATGTAGGCCCGGACCGAACCTCATGAGAGGTGGGCCTGTTTTCCTTGTCTACCATCCCAGCAGATGCAGAAGGTGCCTCTTCGGCGCTTTTCGGTCTTGGTGTCATTTCTACGCGAGCATGCCTATACTCCGGAGGTGTCATCTGTCGCGGACGCAGGGTGACAAATACCAAACTCAGTCTGGGTTGTTTAGGGTATTTGCCTATTTGTAGGGCGGCAAATGCCGTTATACAGTTCGGCTCGTCTCATCGTCGGGAAGGATGAGTTGTGCAGTTTGGCAAAGTGCGTAATCCACAGCGCATTTGTTTGCATTTTGACCGACATCTGGGCTTGAGAAACGTAAGTCTGTCCGAGTGGCGGAAAACCACCCCGGCACTCACGGGGTCTGGAAGGTGAACGTTGTCCAGGATATGCCTTGTGGTGTCTGCGGAATGGTAGTCTGTTGCCTGTCTGACTAGCGGATTCCCATGGTCCTCGGCAAGTAAATAGATCTTCCTAGTTCAGTTCTGGATGATTTTCGTGACCGTCGTGTAGTCCAGGAGAGCCTGTTCCTTGGGTTGAGCTGAATTTGTCTGCTCACCATCGGGTAGAACTTTGTTCGTGTCAGCTTGGCCTTCTTGGATGATGTCTCTGAAGTTCGCTTCCCTTGTCAGGGCTAGATCCTCTAGGTATCTGATGGTGTCGTGCCATTGGATGTTCTCGTCACACAACGGATATATTGTGTCAAACGTATTTTTACTGTCCACCAGAAATAAAACGTGATGATGTTTTGGTTTATAATGAAGGAATCACAGCAGACATTTTTAAATTGTGATTAAAACCAAATTGTTGTCAAATATACAGCCAAATAGCACAATTACTATGGATATTGGATAATGCCATCATACTGTGTATATACAATATTACAAAAATTATTAGAGTAAATATAATTAAAGTTTGTTTGAATTGCTCGAAACATTACAGATTATGGACTAACTATTTATCTTAATGACAAAATAATTGTTATATTTAAAAAACATTTTTATATAATTTGAGCAAATTATCGAATGATAGATATAATAATAAATGTAGAGATTATCTTGTATTACAAAGTACCTAAAGTACTGTGCTATAAGAAGCTCGTATAATCAACTTGAATAAAATAAATACGTAGAAGAGTTTAGAATATTTTAAATATGTATAGGAAGAACATAATGCAAGGTAGGATAGATCGACCAGATATAATATCAATTACTCAATAGTTAAGTGTTAATAAGATAAAAATTTTAATTAGTTGAAAGTATACAGGTTGATATATTAGAGTGGCCACCTAAAAAATCACTTTTTAAATGTATCACTATATACATATAATTTCGCACTGTTTGATAATGTTTAGAATTACCTTTGCAATGGTATAAAACTTTGATTTATGAATGTGGCGTTGTCATATAATTCAAGAAAATGTATTAGTTTTGAGGAATGTATGTCATGACAAAATACTGTTAGAACTAATCATAAAAAAAGACAGATAATTTAATTTTCAAATAGTAACTTCGCTTTATTCTTCTAATATAAAAATCGTGTTTACAAGTCAATTATCTCGTTCTAACTAAAATTCATAGTCATTTTAAATACCCCAAAATCATATTTCAAACATTCTACATGAAATATAAATATACATCTAGAATAGATATATTATATGAATCAATATATGGTTTATATTGCTCTGTTTAAACTTCAAATAATATTTTATAATAAAGTCTATTAAATCACATTTTAGCTATACCGTGTGTTAACTGTATAATCTTACTATTGGCCATCCTGTGAATCCATCTGTCCCAAGACTTACCCCATTATGCATCTGTAAATACAAGGAAATTAACCCACAGGAATAAACTAATCTAGAATAATCATTTTAACAAGTCTACATTTAGACCATTTGAGGAATGAACTCAACCCTATTTCATCTCAAAAGTCACAACAATGAATGTGATTATGACCTAACTTTTTCTATGGTCATTCTTGGCAGTAATTCACGCTGTAGATTAAAATTTCTGTTTTGCATTGATTTATTTAGAGAACAAGTCTAAGGCCTTCATTCCCATCTCAACAGTAACAATAGTGATCGAGCCTGATATTTGAGCCTCTCTTGTCAGTCATCTAGACAGTTCTCATTTTTTAATTTATTTTGGGAACAAGTCTGACTTATTCATACCCATCTCAATAGACAAAACAGTGACTGAGCCTGATATTTGAGCCTCTCTTCTCAGTCAACCAAATAGTTTTCATTTGTTAATTTATTTAAGAAACAAGTCTGACGTTTCTATATCCATCTCAACAGTCACAACAGTGATTGAGCCTAATATTTGAGCCTCTCTTGTCAGTCGCTCAAATAGTTTTCATTTGTTTATTTATTTAGGGAATAAGTCTGACGTTTTCATACCCATCTCAACAGTCACAACAGTGATTGAGCCTTATATTTAAGTCATTCTTGTCAGTCACCTAAACTATTTCAGTTTATACCCACCTCGACAGTCACACATGCGTTATTGAGTCTGGTACCCCAATATGCCTAGAATAGCATCTTTTTACCTTACCTCCTAGAACCACCCAGGGTTTTATCTTACCCACTGCCATTGCAGTGGTGGTCTTCTTAACGCCTTCGCGTATGTCCTCTACCTCATAACGGTTATACGAGTACTTGTGTTACTCTAAACGGGCCCTTAAATCTAGCCGTTTGCCCTAGGAGTTGAAACGGCATTGAAAATATGTTTCAATCCATAGTTGAACAAAACGCACTGAAAGTTTTAGAGGTAAAAGCCGTACCACGATCCGATCAGTAATTAATTGGCTAGGCACTCCAAATAAATAAAAGATATTCATCATAGCCTGAGTTAAATATTTTGTTTTCGTATCACGAACTGACTCAATAATGATGCACTTCGTAAAAGAGCACTATTACAAGTAAATACTTGTTACCGTTCTTGTTAGTCACAAAAGGACCACGATGATCGTCATATAAAGTATGAAAAGGTACTGGAACCTTAACAATTGGATGCAGCATTTCTTTTTTTCCCTGACGGATGCCTGTACTACAAACAATCCAAACATATTGTTTTACAAATTTTCTCATTCCTCCGAACCAATAATCTTCTATCATTTTCTTTAGCATCTTCTCCGTCTAAAAATAACCCATATCATTATGGTGAATTTTACAAATTTGCCATCTACAACGTTAAGGCACTATCTAAGCAGACTCTTTTCTATTCAACTTTCGGTAGACACCATTCTTCAGTTCATAATTCTCAAAGTATTGTTTATTTTCACGGTATTTTGACTCTCCTTCTAAAATACAAATGTATTGCCGAAACTGCATCATCCTGCATTTGCGCCGTCAACAACCAGTCAGCCTCAGTTATATCTGTATTCAAGACTTCCTCCTCTGTTATAAGGAGATTGCGGCTCAAGGCATCGACGTGACACATACGAGATTCTGGACGATACTGAATGTGGAAATTAAAATTCTGAACTTCAAGCCACCACCGACTCACCCTAGGTATCAAGTTATTTTTGCTGAAGGCTATTCTCAGGGCATTGCAGTCTGTAACTACTTTGAATTGCAATCCTAGCTAGTACTTCATAAAGTGTCGAAGCGATATCACTATGGCTAGCGTTTCTAACTGATAACAGGGATATCGTTTTTGTTCATAAGAGGTCTGTTTACTATAATAAACAACCACGTGCAACTTATTGTCTTTAATTTGAATTAACATTGAGTCAAATCCCACTGAACTAGCATCTGTATGCAGTTCGGTAGGCAGATTAGGATAAAAAAATACTAAGAACAGGTCGTGTCGTTAACACCTTTTATTTTTTCACGGCAGCTTTTTGATCCTCGCTCCAAACCCAAGTAACGTCCTTCTTAATCAGCCTAGTCTGACACCCTCGACACTTATTTCTCGGCCTAAGTATTCTACATTAGTTTCAAAAAAATTTTCACTGACAATTTGAGAGTTGTTGTTTTTCCTCAAAGCACCTAAAACACTTTGCAATCTTTCAAGTTCTTGCTCAAATGTTACGCATGGTATTATAATATCATCGATGTAAGGAAACGAAATCGTATTTTTGAGTGTACTAATACATTGTTAATTAATTTTGGAAACACACTTGGAGAATTAGAAAGACCAAATGGCATTCATAAAAATTCGTAATAGGAATCTGGCGTCACAAATGCAGTTTTTTCAACCGAATCTTCAACCACTGGTATTTGGTAAAACCCAGACGCAAGGCCAAGCCCAATAAAAAATATATAACCACCACCCAATTTGATCTTCGACAATGGCAACGGATATTTATACTTACAGGTGATAGTATTTAACTTGCGATAATCGACGCACATTCTGAAATCGCCAGTAATCCTGCAGCGAATAATTAACACAATCCCTGTAATTCTTAACCAACCCAAAAATTAATTGTTTTTGGTTTTCACTAATGTCACCGAAATTCAACGAATGCAACTCAAGATTTTTAGTAACATCATTTTCTACCATCAGAATTTCATGTAGCTTGGGTTTTGTTCGTAACGACAATTTGTCATTTATTTTAATTAGCATAATATGCATTTGATCCAAATAATTGTTGCCTATTATAATGTAACACAGGAATTTGTCTTCTAATAAAGTCACTGTATTTCTGCAATTGCCTCTTCAACGCGAATTATAAAATTTTTCTATAAAATTCAGTTTTAAATTATTTGCTACCGACATTTTCATTAAGGTATAGGTACTACCTGTATCAATTAAACAATTAATCTTTTTCCCATTTATAACTGCCGCTTTCACATATATATTATTATTCATGACATGCTCTGAAACACTAATAATGTTAATCTTACTTTGGCCCTATCGGCACTGATTTTGTAGATGCCCGAACTTATTACACTGCTTGCATTTAATCAACGACTTTGGACAATCTTTGACAAAATGATTTTCTTTACAGTTATAACATATTATTTTTTTGAGTGTGTCGCTTCTACACTTATTTATATATTTTGGGGTGAAAGTGTTAACTACTTTTGAAGTTGACGGCTGATTCTGTACTTTTATGGAACTTACGTTAGCAAAATTTAAATAATTGGTCAAATTACCTACACTAGAAAAATGTACAGCCCAGGCAGACAGTTTAATGTGTTCATCACTAATGCCCTCAATAACACAATCAATCAAATGTTCGTCTTTTATAGATAGATTAAGTTTATTTAGCTTAGAAATCTTTTCAAAACAATAGTTTCTCAGGGTAAGGAACATAATTAGCAGCTTCAACTAGCAATTTCCGACAACAAATAGAAGACGGGAAATTTTAAATCAATAATTGTTTCATCGTGCAAATCAAAATACGGGCACTGTAATGAATCATACCACGTTCTAGCATTTCCACGCAATCTGTTTGTAGCTAACTTAACTAGAGTAACATTATTCCAATTATGAAAAGAAGCAAGTTTATCTAACTTACGTATCCAGTCCACAGCATTTTGAGTATCCTTCCTAGGGTCAAACTCTGAAATAATCATTTTGTCAATACAAGTTTCACAGAGGACGATTTCACCTTATGTTGAAGTTTCATTAACTTTTTCTCCAAGTTACATATCTTTTAAGATTTACCACTATCCGAAGATGACGAACTTCAAGAACTTCGCCTGGACCTACGGCTTTTTTGCGCATGGAATTTTTGTCAAAACTTTTATGCTTACCCCTTACGACACGGAAACACACTGACTGGTATTAAGGTACATAGGCGAATCCCACACTTCTGATTTGTTAGAATTACAAAAAAAAAAAGACAATATAATTTTTAAATAATAACTTTGCTTTATTCTTCTAATCTAAAATATAAAGATTAAACAAACTTACCTAAGTGAAGTTTATTCATAATTATATGCAGCCTCGTCGAAGTAAATAAGTGTAGTGGCTCCACCATTTTTAAAAAAAAAAAAATCTAAATTTTTCCTTTCCTCCTTCCCTCTTTCTTCTCTAAAAACCCTTACCCATAAAAAAATTTCCCCCCCCTTCTCCCCCCCTCTCTCTCCCCCCAAACTCAATTTTCTTTTTTTTTCCCCCATTTCCCCCAAAAAACAAATCTTTTTATTCCCCTTAATTTATCCATCTTCCCCTTTTTTAAATTTTTTCTTTTTTTACTTTTTTTATCTTTAAATCTTTTTAACAAAATAAACCCAAAATTTTTTTTTTCCCTTTTTTCTTTTTTTTTTTTTTTTAAAAATTTTACCCTTTTTCCCCCCCCCACCCTTTCCAAAACTTCCCAACCAAACCAAACCATTCCCCCCTCCTCTCTCAACCCCTTTTTCCCTTCCCCCTCCCCCCTTTCCACCCTTCCAAACAAACAAAAAAAAAAAAAAAACCCTTTTCCCCTTTTTCCTTTTTTTTTTTTTTTTTTAAATTTTCCAAAATTCCCCCTTCCCCCCCCCCCCCCCATTTTCCCTTTTTCCCCTTTTCCCCCATTTTCCCCCCTCCCCCCCCCCCCCTTTTCCCCCAAAAAACAATTTCCAAAATTCTTTTAAACCCCTTTTTTTTTCCCCCCCCCCTTTTTTTCCCTAAAAACCAATTCCCCTTTTTTCGAATATTTTTTTTTTTTTTTTTTGGTAAAAAAAAAAAAAAAAAACCCCTCTTTTGGTAAAAGGGGGAACCCCCCAAAAAAAAAAAACCGGGGGGCCCCCCCCCCGTTTCCCCCCCCCCCCCCCCCCCCCCCAAAACCCCCCCCTAAACCCCCGCGGCCCCCCCCCCAAACCCCCCCCCCCCCCTTTTTAAAAACCCCCCCCCCCCCCCCCAACCCCCCTGTTTTTACCCCCCCCCCCCAAAAAAAAAAACGCCCCCAAAAGGTGGTGTTAAAAAAAAAACCCCAAGAGGGGAAAAAAAAAGCCCCCCCCCCCCCAAACCCCACCCCCCCCCGCCCCCCCCCCCCCCCCCCCCCCCCCCCCCCCCCCCCCCCCCCCCCCCCAAAAAACCCCCCCCCCCCCCCCCCCCCCCCCCCCCCCCCCCCCCCCCCCCCCCCCCCCCCCCCCCCCCCCCCCCCCCCCACCCCCCCCCCTCCCCCCCCCCCCCCCCCCCCCCCCCCCCCCCCCCCCCCCCCCCCCCCCCCCCCCCCCCCCCCCCCCCCCCCCCCCCCCCCCCCCCCCCCCCCCCCCCCCCCCCCCCCCCCCCCCCCCCCCCCCCCCCCCCCCCCCCCCCCCCCCCCCCCCCCCCCCCCCCCCCCCCCCCCCCCCCCCCCCCCCCCCCCCCCCCCCCCCCCCCCCCCCCCCCCCCCCCCCCCCCCCCCCCCCCCCCCCCCCCCCCCCCCCCCCCCCCCCCCCCCCCCCCCCCCCCCCCCCCCCCCCCCCCCCCCCCCCCCCCCCCCCCCCCCCCCCCCCCCCCCCCCCCCCCCCCCCCCCCCCCCCCCCCCCCCCCCCCCCCCCCCCCCCCCCCCCCCCCCCCCCCCCCCCCCCCCCCCCCCCCCCCCCCCCCCCCCCCCCCCCCCCCCCCCCCCCCCCCCCCCCCCCCCCCCCCCCCCCCCCCCCCCCCCCCCCCCCCCCCCCCCCCCCCCCCCCCCCCCCCCCCCCCCCCCCCCCCCCCCCCCCCCCCCCCCCCCCCCCCCCCCCCCCCCCCCCCCCCCCCCCCCCCCCCCCCCCCCCCCCCCCCCCCCCCCCCCCCCCCCCCCCCCCCCCCCCCCCCCCCCCCCCCCCCCCCCCCCCCCCCCCCCCCCCCCCCCCCCCCCCCCCCCCCCCCCCCCCCCCCCCCCCCCCCCCCCCCCCCCCCCCCCCCCCCCCCCCCCCCCCCCCCCCCCCCCCCCCCCCCCCCCCCCCCCCCCCCCCCCCCCCCCCCCCCCCCCCCCCCCCCCCCCCCCCCCCCCCCCCCCCCCCCCCCCCCCCCCCCCCCCCCCCCCCCCCCCCCCCCCCCCCCCCCCCCCCCCCCCCCCCCCCCCCCCCCCCCCCCCCCCCCCCCCCCCCCCCCCCCCCCCCCCCCCCCCCCCCCCCCCCCCCCCCCCCCCCCCCCCCCCCCCCCCCCCCCCCCCCCCCCCCCCCCCCCCCCCCCCCCCCCCCCCCCCCCCCCCCCCCCCCCCCCCCCCCCCCCCCCCCCCCCCCCCCCCCCCCCCCCCCCCCCCCCCCCCCCCCCCCCCCCCCCCCCCCCCCCCCCCCCCCCCCCCCCCCCCCCCCCCCCCCCCCCCCCCCCCCCCCCCCCCCCCCCCCCCCCCCCCCCCCCCCCCCCCCCCCCCCCCCCCCCCCCCCCCCCCCCCCCCCCCCCCCCCCCCCCCCCCCCCCCCCCCCCCCCCCCCCCCCCCCCCCCCCCCCCCCCCCCCCCCCCCCCCCCCCCCCCCCCCCCCCCCCCCCCCCCCCCCCCCCCCCCCCCCCCCCCCCCCCCCCCCCCCCCCCCCCCCCCCCCCCCCCCCCCCCCCC
>JANEYF010000932.1:125000-136807 GCA_029963845.1 Rhamnusium bicolor
ATGAAACAGTTTCTTATTGATCAAAATTTTTTAATTGCTGCAATGTTTTAAAAAATTTTCCTGATGGAACATTGACAGATATGTCTAGAGAGTTGTAAATAAAACCGAAATATTCAATTGTTTGAATAGGGACTAATTTCCTCTTCTCGTAATTTAGCAGAAACCCCAGTGCAGTTAAAATATTAACAGTTTCTGTAACATTGGCTAAACATTCTGCGTATGTGGTTCCCAATAAGAGAATATCATCTAAGTAGATAACTGATAAGAAACCTCTTTTCCCTAAGAAAACTTCTTACGGGTTTCATTAACTTAGTGAATACTAAAGGAGCAATATTTAGACCAAATGGCATACAGTTGTATTCGTATATTTTCCCATTGAATATAAACCTTAAGTACTTCCTATATTTTTTGTGTATTGATATTAGGAAATAAGCATCCTGTAAATCGATTGTACACATAAAACAATTTTCCCTCAGTACGGTGATCTTCCATTTTAAAATGATTGCAATTTTTTGTTTGTTAACATTCTTAAGATTTAAAATAAGACGATTTGAGCCATTACTCTTTGGTCTAATAAAAATATCCAATTCAGTCCTTAATTTGTTTTGTTGTAACATTTGATAAGATTCAACAAATGATGAAAGTCGACGTCGGAAATTTCTTTGAATAATTAAGAAAATGTCTACATTCACCAAAGATGCGGCTTCTAACTGATCTCTGTATGACAATCATTCTTTCATCTGAAAAATTATTATATCACACACTTCCTTAGCATTTACTGAATTTCTGTTTTCAGGATTAATTTTTCTCCGTTTATTCTCATTCTCAATATTAGTAATTCCTTTTTCTATCTCATCAGTTGAATTTTTAATAGATGATATAATTTCAAACTCTTCAACTTTTTTTTTAAAGTTCAATACTGTCTGTATTTCTGGCTTGAAATTGATTAAATAATATGTCTACATGTGGAAAGATTTTTGTGAAATAAATTAAGAAAAAATACAAAAATTGGGATCTTCTAGAGTTCTTCGTAAACCGTAGGCTTCTTTGCAAGTATAGGAGTCATTACATTTTTCCTCCAATTCTTCGAAATATTCGATTAACTTTTCTCTGTCCTCAAAAATGACGTTTACTATACGGATGTTATAATTCCAACGTGTGGCAGTAACTCTAGGTAATTTTCGATTTACAATTTCTTCTAATACATCATATCTGTGAGCAAAACTAAAAAACTAGGAATTGCGGATAAATTTGAGAAAAAAAAATTTATTTTTGGCATTCTAACTGGTTGCTTTCTGCATAATTAAATTTAATTGATGCGCATAACAATGCACAAAATGAACATTTATACTTTAATTTTATTTTTGATTGAACTCCACCGGTAGCACCACTCATAACATTTTCACCGACGTAAGTTTGTGCAATTAGTTTAGACGGCGAGTTTGAAATTAATTTATCTAACTCATGTTCTATGCACTATGTTAAACCCTCAGCTGACTTATCGGTCACTCTTAGGAAACTCCAAATATCTCATAAATATTTCCATTGTGGTAATATCTTATTATCATAACTATTTGACACTGGTTTGAAATATCAGTTGTCTCATCACTCTGAATTACTAAAAGTTCACTTTCATTAATTTGCTTTTTAATTTCTTGACGACATACTTTCCAATATTTCATTTTGCACAGATTTAGATGCACCTCTGAAAACCGTCGCCTTGTCTAAATGTTTCAAAATTACAATATTTACCGAGCTTAACAAATCCAAATCCGTACTGCACGTTATATGATATGCGGAAATTTCGTGCTTTTTATTTTTTTATTTAAATGTTTTAGATCTTTAAATCCTGTTACCGACCATATCTTGTCCATTCCGATAGAATCGAAATAAAACACACATGGAAAACAAAACAGAGCATTTACCTTATCACATCCACAAATCCACTAACATTTTTTGTAAATTTCCTTAGAAAACTGCCTCGTGAAAGTACGTGTCCCTACCTTGTCTGGTTGGTTAAGAGTAAATTCTAGTGTTGGTCGTCCGAGATTCTTGATTTTTGTTTTTTCTGCAGAGTTTTAAAATTCACTTTCAGAATATTATTTATACTATTCTGAGTCATTTTGGCATTTTGGCAACCAACTTAAAATAACACAAAAACACTCAAAACACACACAAATAAATATTGAGAGAATAATTTTGAAAAGTTATTTTCAAACGACCAAGTCGAAAGCTATTAAAAATTAAAAATAAATTTTTTCTATGTCCTGACAAACTGTTTTGATGAAAATTATTTTTTTGTAAAAATTTTGACTGTCGATTCTTAAAATTCAAAAAATTTCAATAAATCCTGAAACCTTTATGGCAGTCTAGTAAACACCCGGGAAACTTAAAACTAACCAAATTTTGTCAAAGAAAATGAATTTTAATTTGAGCTGAGTTTCTATTTTAAAACAAAGTAAATTTTTTAATGTAAAATAAGGTTCGAGAACTTTTCTCAAAAGCCTAGCCTCGCAAATAATAATTTTGAAAATGAGTCTCGGAGTATGCAAGTCACTTACTTACCTATCCTCGGAGATCTCAAATGAATATGTTCTTTTTCAATAACGTTTGATTTTTAATTTTTTTGTTAGTACACAGCCTACGTCTGTAGGGGGCCTGCTTTGGGTTATCTAAGTTTAATAAATAAAAAACAACGTAGAGTTTTACAATAAAACCTGATGACGGAAGACTTCTCAAGCCAAAATCCACGAATGATAAAAGCTGTCGAAGAAGTGCTTCTGGTTTTCTGCGGTGGATGTTGTAGAAATATTTTATGTGTGGCGGACGTCATCTTCGTATCTTGAGTACCAACAAATAACCCAGCCTCGCGCGTGGGAAAATTTCTTAGTGCCTATCTTAAGACTTTTAGGGTCCGTGGAGATCTAATTATCTATGAAACTGCCAACAAAAGACTGCTTTTAGGGCTTTAGATCAGTTGGAGGTAATTAATAGGGTTCACAACCGGTTTTAGATTTATTAATTATCGTTCTCGAAGGGACATCAAGTCTGTGTCTGTGCAAAAGTTACAAATTTATACTTTTAAAATGAATTTACTATTTCGACGAGCTCGCGTGGCTGCTGGGTGGAGGATTGTCTCGACTTGTCTGAAATGTTATATTTATAAGGATTGTGTCGTCATCTATTGCGATGTTAGCATGATGTCATGTTTTGTTTATTTGTCCTTGCAAAATCCTTTTCTAGGCGTGTGCGATTAGCATCGTTTAAAATTTATGTGATACAAATGCTGAAATTTGGCTTTTACTATTTTATGATGGCTTTGGCCTGTGATAATTTTTTGCTCCTGTCGACAACTGAAATTAAAATTTTGTAGGGCCTCTCGGTCTGCAATCAAATCGTTCAGACCTGTTTTGTATTTATTGCTTAGGACCTTCTCTATGAGTTTTTTGTTATTTTGGCTTCTTCGAATGCATGGCGACGCCGGCCGTCTCATTTATACTGCGGAGCGATCTTTTTTTAATGAAAATAAATTTTACCATTTTGGCTTTTAAAAATCGGAAAATTGAGATAAAAAATTGCTGTTTGAAGTTTTGAATACGGTTTTTTATTCTTTATCAAATTGGCTGAAAAAAAAAGTGGTGATATTTTGTACTTTGAACCCGTGTAGTTTCGGTCTCGGGCGTTTTTTAAATGTTTCATATGGCTGAGGGCCTTTTATTTGATCAGGGTGATTTTTTGACAATATCAGTTTTTCAATTTTACATTTTTTGTAGAATTTTGGTTCTACAACGACTGCGATTTTCCCTATTTCACAGTCTTTTATCAATATTTTTCACTAATTGCCTGACCTGTTTTGAATCCCTATTTCGAAATTTTAGGCATTTTTAGCAGAAACTAGTCTACTAAATCACATTTCAGCTATACCGTGTCTCAACTATATAATTTGGTATTGACATTTAAGAAATAATATAATATAATTGTTCTGTATTTACTATGAGGTAATAATTAATATGAATAAATAAACCACTAGTAAAATATAATACTTGTATATGCCAGGACATAGCTGTCACTATCTGACTATAAAAAACACACTTTTTTTATAATACTTAGAAATAAATGGTGTTAACCATAAGAGGAGCTACAATTTTAAATACATACGTAACAATAATATAATCTTTCTTCTCACCTTCTTTAGGTATTAAGCCACTGTATAAGTTATTTAAAAAAAATGATAAATAAACCTTTGCGCCAAAAGGATCAGTCAGGGGTTGTTTTTTGGAAAAAATGCTTTTTTATATCCAAAATATCTCGCACATAAAAAAATATTAATGTGAAAAGTGAAACTTCAATGTCAAATACGGTTGATGATTAAACGTTTCGGAATACTCTCTGATTCCGTTCTCAAAACAAGAGCAAAATTTCTTTAAAAACTGTCTTTTGTAGTAATGTCAAACATGACAGTTTTTTGTTTATATATTTCCATAGACACGTGAGACATTATGTTATATTAATATTTTGTTTACTTCCCTCGATTGACAACCAGTTAGTACAAAAATCTACAGAATAATTCAACAAAATAATGGCGGATTCTTTCAGTTTTCTTCTTGTATTATCAAGTTTAAAGTGGTTCATAAAAATAGATGGGTGACCTTATGCCACCGGTCGTGGGGTGGTCCATACTGATATCTGCGGGTTTGGCGGAGCCCAACAGACAACGGCAACAGTGCGATACAGAAGAGGAGAGGACTCAGGAAATTACCCTGGAAAACTCCTCTCCTATATGCCATCTGCTCTGTTGTGACCTACTGTGGATCTGATGTAATGGTGAAACAGGTGTTCCAGAGTGGCAATAATTGTTCTGTGTATCTCACTAGTGATGCTGGTATCACAGGATATTCGAGTAAGCGCAACAATAGCTCGTGTCATGTTCTGTCAAATGCCTTGCGGTAATCAATCCAGGCCATCGATAGATTTCACTTGTATTGCACAGAATATTGTGTAATACAGCAGCAGGCTGTTCTTGCAACTTGCCATGCCTTTCTTAACACAACGCTGTTCGTGTATCTGTTGGAACACTGGATCAACAAATCTCACTGTCCTAGAATACAAGATACGTGTAAATATCTTGTAGCAGGAGTTGAGGCAGGTGATCGGCCTTCGGGTCGAAAACTTCCTCTTTTCGTGAATAAGTACAGTATGTCCCTCGACGAACCAGTCCGGAGTCTGTTGCTTCCTTCTTACTGATTGCAGGACATACTTCTTCTGTATTTTCAAGATGTCTACGGCAGAAGGCCTTGAAGTTTGCGATTACTGAGATACCGCTGTTGAATTGACGCGTGCGTCGTTTCGTAGATTATTTTTCAAAAGGCTTCGACATCTGTTACAATAGGCAGATTATCGATAACACGCTGTGGCTCTTAAAACTGGTGGGATGAATTCGTACAGAACAAAGTGTTTTGTTCCATGCTCCGCCTTTTTAGTGATTTTTTAATAGTCATAAGTGCTTGAATCCTATCTAGACAGTGTTGCTTGATGGTATACAATACTGTCAGATTTAAATTGTGGTGTGGGCGTTTTAGTTCGGTTGCCATACGTCAGATTTTTTGTGGTAAAAGATTTGCCCGTTGTTACATAATCCACCATACTCTGGGTCCTAGAAGCATGTTATCTGTCCGACTGTATCTTTTTTGCACTCCTCTTAGCTTTCTCAATCCGGCTTGAAGTGGCTTTAGGGGAGTCCTGGTGTTAAGGCTTACTCTTATCCTTAGGTCAACTTCGGTGTACTCTATGATTTTTATTAATATTATTATTTTCAAATATTATATTTTATTATGCCATTTCATCTATTTTTTGTCCCACTTCAACTTTAATTAAGAATGTCCTATTCCTGAAATTACCATTTATTGTGATATGAGGCGTCTTTCTCAAAAAAGAGCTCATTTTGCTGTTGTTTCCTCGTTAAAAACTTAACATCGATTATTCGCACTTATTTCAAATAGAACACCATTGAATATGACTTAAAATTTTCCTTTGTTACCTAACACTCAAAATATTTGAAGTCATCTTTTTCATTGAAAGTCCATTTACTTGAACTTCGACAATGGCGTGGCTCAATACTTTTGATCTTCTCAACTTTTATGACAAATAAATATTTCTTCGAGTATCAATTTGTTGAAAACATATTGGTCGCCCACCTAGCATATTGTTTATACCAGTTGGTATATGTCCGAAGTGTACACGGGCACTGTTAAAAAAAAGAGGTCATCTATAGGTTGACATTACGCCTTTATTGCACTCTATCCGCGTACCCGATATAAGTACAACAACCATCGCACTCTATCACATAATCGCGTATCCTATATAAATACACCAACCTGTATACATACTAATGTCATGCGCACTACGTACTGTTTTTTGCTTTTATGTTTTATGATTTAATAAATGTTCTTTTGTAGATGACCCTTTGCAGTTTTTATTAATCCTTATGGGAACTCAGCTAAATGCTAATTTAATGAAAGCAATACTGATATTCACAATTTTTTATTTTCAATTTTTGATTGGACTTGGATTACTAACTATTTACATGGACAATGATTGGATCGCCTTTCGTCGTTATATAACTTCTGTTTTAATATATCAACCAGTATGTATCATTCAATTTTTTAACTGAAATTTATTTGAAAGCTACTTACTTTTCAGCTAACTAACTACAAATAATATTAATAGATAATTTTTAAAATTTTACTTTTTGAATTATTCCAATTAAACTTAATTTGTTCATGTGAAATTATCTGAATACCATCTGCCTAGAATCAGTTGTGTGTCCCAAACTTCTAATACTGGGTGATAACTATCATTTATAATAATAAATAATAATAATAATATTAATAATAATAAGGGGTAGATGTAGACATCTGGCAAATCAACTGTGCCGTGTACAACGCCGCGAAGCAACTCGTCCCCCGTGAAAGGTCTACCAATCACGGGGTCGAGAAAGCCAAGCGGCGTGTACAAAAAATCGAAGGCAAGATACAGTCGGCCAGACAACACGCTTCTCGGATCCAGAGTGTGGTGGAATATAAGACGACTGGTAGAGTTTTTACTCCCAGGATCCGGCGCATAGCTGCCGGATTAAGACGTCAACACCATACTCTAAATCTGACAGTGATGCTTACCATCAAGCAGCACTGTCTAGATAGGATCCGAGCGCTCATGGCGATAAAGAAAACATTGAAGAGGCGGGTGAGGAGTATGGAACAAAACAATTTGTTCCGTACGAATCCTTCCCGCCTCTTTCAAGAGCCACAGCGTGTTGTCGAGAATCCGCCGACTGTAGAAGATGTCGAAACCTTCTGGAAGGGAATCTACGAAACGCCGCGTCCATTCAATAGCGACACTCCATCAATTGCACACTTCGAGGCTCTGTGTCACAGACATCTTGAAGAGCCAGAAGAAGTGTGCCCGGCAATCAGTACGGAGGAAGTCCAACAAGCACTTGTTGGTACCAAGAACTTCGTTGCCCCCGGCCCAGAGGGCATTAACAACTGGTGGTGGAAGAAATTTTCTTCCACTCACCGCCGTCTGGCACGAGTTTTCAACTCATGGTTGAACGAGGGGCAGCAGATTCCGGACTGGTTCGTCGAGGGACGTACTGTGCTAATTCCCAAAAAGGGGGATCTTTCCGACCCGAAGAATTATAGGCCGATCACTTGCCTTAACTCCTGCTACAAGATATTTACACGTATCTTGTATGCTAGGACGTTGAAGTCTGTTGATCCGGTCTTCCAGCAGATACACGAACAGCGTGGTGCCAAGAAGGGCATGGCAGGTTGCAAGGACAGCCTGCTGATAGACCGCTGTATTACACAGGATTCTGTGCAATACAAGCGGAATCTATCGATGGCCTGAATTGATTACCGCAAGGCATTTGATACAACATCGCATGAGCTATTGTTGTACTTGCTCGAATGTCTTGCCGTACCAGCACCACTAGTGAGATGCATAGAACAGCTGCTGCCGCTCTGGAAGACCCGCTTCACCATAACATCAGGTGCACAGCGGGTCACGACAGGGCAGGTGGCATTTAGGAGAGGAGTTTTCCAGGGTGACTCCCTGAGTCCTCTCCTCTTCTGCATCTCACTGCTGCCGTTGTCTGTTGGGCTCCGCCAAACCCGCGGATATCAATGTGGGCCACCCAGCGACCGGAGGCATAAGGTCACCCATCTATTTTATATGGATGACCTTAAACTTTATGTCTCCGGAGAGCGCGAACTACAAAACGCTCTTAGGGTGGTCGAAGAATATACGCGGGCAATTGGTATGGAGTTCGGGTTGGACAAATGTGCAGTCGTCCACCTCAGAGAGGACGGTGCGGGGAATTCCCTGAAGATGCGCAGCTCGCAGACGGAAGCATCCTAAGACATCTGGATGCCGGAGAGACCTATACATATCTGGGTGTGCAACAAAGGCACATCCAGGATGTATCACAAATAAAAGATTCTCTCCGCGGCAAGTACAGACACCGCCTCCGAAAGATTTGGTCTTCCGAACTTTCGGGGAAGAACAAGGTGTCTGCAACTAATATGCTTGCCGTTCCGATTCTGCTCTACTCCTTCGGAGTAGTAAAGTGGAGGGTAGATGAGCTGCGTCAATTAGACAGAGATACCCGCAAGATGATGAATATTCACAGAAGTATTCATCCTAGATCATCCGTTCCTCGTGTGTACCTCCCACGTCAACGGGGGGACCGAGGACTCTTGAGCCTGGAGTGTACGCATGGCAGAGTAGTACTGAGTATGGCATGTAACATACTCAGGAGCTCAGATCCTCTCTTGCGGTTCGTAAAACATCACGAAACTGTAGGAGTGGGAGCAGGATTGTTCAAGGCAGCAAAAAGAGCCGCAGATGAACTCGGTCTCGCATTTGACATCAGGCGAGGAGGCCGGCGAGGTGCTGATGTTGAGTCAGTCACCGAACTTCAGCCAAATCGTCTGAAAGCCCGAATTAGAGCTGCCGAACAGGAAAATCTGTTTCGGCAGCACGTCGATAAACCCCAGCATGGTGTCTTCTATAAGAACATCGAAACACTGGGTTTATCGACCAGGCTGACCTTCGCCTTTCTAAGGTCAGCAGGGCTTAAGTCGGAGACCGAGGGATTCATTATGGCCTGCCAAGATGGTGTTATCAACACCTTGGTCTACCGTAGCCGCGTGTGGCATGTAGAGGTTCCTGATATCAACTGCAGGACCTGCCATCAGACGCCGGAATCGCTCATGCATTTACTTTCTGCATGCCCCATATATGCGATTTCGGCCTACATCCGCCGACATAACGCGGCCTTACGAGTGCTATACTAAGGCACTCTAAGGCACTCACTCGTACGGGGTAGACCAGACACCAGTGCTGCCTTACGTCCCCGGAGATATTGAGTCCGTTGTCGAGAACGAGAAATGCCGGATTTACTGGAACTACTCTTTCCCGACTGTCAGGCTAATCCAAGCCAACAAGCCTGACATAGTCCTCCTCGACCATCAACTCAAGGTGATGTATGTCATCGAGTTCTCGGCACCTGCGGAGAAAAACATCACCTTGAAGGAGGAGGAGAAACGGACCAAATATCGCGATCTCCGGTACGAGCTCCAAGTGCTGTACCCAGGCTACTCGGTCAAAATGGTCGTCCTTATTATCGGTGTACTCGGAGGGGATAAAGCCTACGCTGCTCTCGGAGCTGAAGATCATACCGGCCTGCCAAAAATCAGCCGAGTGGCTGGTAGGCCAAATGCAGAAGGCGGTCATTCTTGGTTCTCTCCGTCTGCTTAGGGCACACGATTCCGGAACCTACAGTCACTAACCCTGCGGGATCTGGGGAGTGGCTGAGGTTAATGTGCTGGCGCGACTCCCGTGAGGCGTCGGAGGCCACGGGAGGACTGTCCAGCGTCGGGCAACCGAAAAAAAAAAAAAAAAAAAAAAAAAGGGTGCAAAGGACTGACGCACGCGGTGCACCCTGGACTGGCAGGGGGCAACTCTGCCTGGCAAATGTCTGCCGGGGGTTACCAAGGCTAACCACCTAGTACCCCTTTCACTTCTAGTTCCATATAACTTCAGAAGAAGGGCTTCTCACTACCGACCCCAATCGGATGGGGGTCAGAGACAAGTAGGAGGGGCCTTACCGGAAGGTCTCAATGTTGACGAACTAGGTAGTGTGCACGGATGCTTCAAGTGGACTAGGGAACTAAGGGATGACTTACTAACCTGCTGCAAGAGTAGCGAATCTAAGCGCAGGGGATACATGGCGCGGTTACATGATGCCTGGAGTATCATGCACCCAGAACACCGCGCCTTTTCTCGGTAACATCTGAGAGATCAAGTATCCTTTTTGCTCAGGACAGGTTACGTATGGGCACCCTGTCAGCTGGAAGAACTGCCAGCCCCAGTCCCACCGCGGCAAGACCTGGCTAGAATGGACGCAGTCATCGATGTGGAACTTCCAGAAGATGCAGACATCTGGCAAATCAACTGTGCCGTGTACAACGCCGCGAAGCAACTCATCCCCCGTGAGAGATCAACCAATCACGGGGTCGAGAAAGCTAAGCGGCGTGTACAAAAAATCGAGGGCAAGATACAGTCGGCCAGACAACACGCTTCTCGGATCCAGAGTGTGGTGGAATACAAGACGAGTGGTAGAGCATTTACTCCCAGAATCCGGCGCATAGTAGCCGGATTAATACATCAACACCATACTCTAAATTTGACAGTGATGCTTACCGGATCCGAGCGCTCATGGCTGTAAAGAAATCGTTGAAGAGGCGGGTGAAGAGTATAGAGCAAAACAATTTGTTCCGTACGAATCCTTCCCGCCTCTTTCAAGAGCGACAGCGTGTTGTAGATAATCTGCCGACTGTAGAAGATGTCGAAACCTTCTGGAAGGGAATCTACGAAACGACGCGTCCATTCAATAGCGACACTCCAGCAATTGCACAATTGCTCTGTGCCACAGACATCTTGAAGCGCCAAAAGAAGTGTGTCCGGCAATCAGTACGGAGGAAGTCTAGTAAGCACTTGTTGGTACCAAGAACTTCGCTGCCCCGGGCCCAGACGACATTAACAACTGGTGGTGGAAGAAATTTCCTTCCACTCACCGCCGTCTGGCGCGAGTTTTCAACTCATGGTTGAACGAGGGACAGCAGATTCCGGACTGGTTCCTCGAGGGACGTACTGTACTCATCCCCATCTTTCCGACCCAAGGAATTATAGGCCGATCACTTGCCTCAACTCTTGCTATTTACACGTATCTTGTATGCTAGGACACTGAGGTCTGTTGATCCGGTCTTTCAGCAGATACACGAACAGAGTGGAGCCAAGAAGGGCATGTCAGGTTGCAAGGACAGCCTGCTGATAGACCGCTGTATTATACAGGATTCTGTGCAATACAAGCGGAATCTATCGATGGCCTGGATTGATTACTGCAAGGTATTTGATACAACATCGCATGAGCTATTGTTGCACTTGCTCGAACATCTTGCGGTACCAGCACCACTAGTGAGATGCATAGAACAGCTGCTGCCACTCTGGAAGACTCGCTTCACCATAACATCAGGTGCACAGCGGGTCACGACAGAGATGGTGGCATTTAGGAGAGGAGTTTTCCAAAGTGACTCCCTGAGTCCTCTCCTCTTCTGCATCTCACTGCTACCTGTTGGGCTCCGCCAAACCCACGGATATCAATATGGGCCACCCAGCGACCAGAGGCATAAGGTCACCCATCTATTTTATATGGATGACCTCAAACTTTATGCCTCCAGAGCGCG